>CAJQZM010010915.1:0-21118 GCA_907164665.1 Colias nastes | reverse complement strand
TTGGAGAGTTTTTAATATGAATGTCGTACAAAGTATTTTAGATTATGTTTATTTATTAATTTAGATTTAATTTAGTTTATAATAATTTGTTGCATTTGTTTCGTTTGTTTACAAAATCAAATATAAGGATTTTAGTTGTATTTATTATTCAAAATTACAATAAAATTTCTGTTTTCTAAAAGGTATTTTATTTTTGTTATTCAATAAGTATCCTATACCTCCATCATTCCAAAATATAAGTTCGAGAGAGAATTCTCAATTCTTAGCGTATATTATATCTTTCTTAATAATATATAAAACTCAAAGGTACAGCCCAAACTACTGTACCGATCGGCCTGAAATTTGGCATGCAGATAGCCACTGTGATGTAGCCAAGAAAGGATTTTGTTAAATTCTTCCCCCAAGGGGATTAAATAGGGGATGGAAGTTTGTACCATGAAAATTTGTTTTGAGCATGCGGGTGAAGCTACGGGCATAAGCTTGTACAAAAGGATATGTATAAGGATTAGGGGTTATACTGACAGAATGGAACTCATTTGATTTAATATATGACTACTAAATAATAATACCTGAAATACCAGATCGATATGCCATAGAAGTATAGAGAATGGTTTTGATTTAAAACTGTCTCATAGAAATTGAGATTTGTAAAAGTAAAAAAAATGGTGATTTTTTAATCTGTCTGCAATCCTCAACTTGGGAAGTAGTCTCTACCTCATTGTAGAATCATACTTATACAATAAATCATATTAACGCGAAACTTTGTGAGGATGTAAGGATGTTTGTTTCTCTTTCATGCCTCACCGGCTGAACAGAATTGTATGAAATTGGTAAGTAGGTATTGATAGGTACCTGGCAGATATAAGCCTGGAAAGAAGCTAACTTTTATCTCAAATTAATGCAAGCAAAAGCTAGTAACCTTTATACAAATGATACCATGGCCGGAACAGTTTCTAAAATTCAAATTATCTCGAACAAAATTAATAAAATAATTATGCTTTAAAAATTTGATTTGATAGCAACAAGAAAAATGTACTTTTTTGCTACTGCAACTTTAAATAATTCAGTATGCATGAACTGATATAGTTTTTATATGGATTGAATTTGTTTTTTGCATATTATTAATACGAAATAAAGATAAGAACAGAGATTAGTTATTTGAGAGTGGATAATATTTTTTGCTACTCGAAATGATGCAGTATTGCTATCGTTTCATCTTGTGTGTGATTACTCTTGGTTCGATAAGTTGAATAGAATTATATTATCAAAAGATCATGTCGCCCCTAGAACCGCCCGCCCAAAAGTATGGATTACAACTGTTTTATTGCCATAGCTTGTAGAGGATTTATATTGAATAGGAAGGTTGCTAATAAAGGGAAAAATGGTGACAAAAAGGTATTGAAATAAAAACCAAAACTGTTTTAAAATTATCTAAGTATATTTCAATTCATAAATATATCTTGTTACCGAAAAATAATTTATCTTTTTACACAATTCGCAAATTTCATGCTATTTATATGTATAAATTATGCATAGAAATGTTTAAAATTTTTATTCGGTGTAGTGGTTGACATTTCTATGCGCGATAACAAGCCGCAAGCGGAAAGCTGCGTAGGTAGTAGATATATAAATTATAATGAACGGCTATACAACGAAAATGGCGATGTAAAATTAAATAGATATAGTCGGGTAGAATACAGCGTGTATTCTACCCGACTATATCTATCACGCTCACAAGTCACTTCAACCTTTCAAGGTTCAAGTCATGCAAATTGAAAACGTTTTTATAAAAACGGGGCATCGATAAAATGTTGCAATACGTACACCTGCATGACTCGACTCAACGAGCGAAACATAAAAACGATGACACAGTGTATTTGCATATTTCATTGAAAATTCCGTGTACCTCTCATACAAAATAGTTTTTTTGTCGGTAATAACCCCGCTGTTACATAAGTGCTACATCCGTTCCCATACCTCTGTGGATTTGCCAAAATGATCACGTACCGGTGGATCAAGGACTCTCGAGCTCGAGGTCAGCACTCTAGGGTCACTAATGAAATGCACTTATCTGCATTAGCACTTAGAGATAACAATTTGTATCCTGAGGGGCGACATCCGTTTTAGAAATGGATGTGGGAAACTGCAAACTTGGAAGATTTAAGTACCTACTAGACAATGGACATGTCGCGGTCGTAGGTCGATTATAAAATTATAAATTCTTTTTTAAATTAAATATTTATTCCCCTTAAACTAATAGAATCGGGTATAGGTACGTAGAAATAAATACAATGTGTATGTTTTAATACAATTCGCAAATTTCATGCTATACAAAAATCTAACTAGCCTATTCCTATTCTCTATACTTTATCGACTCAGCTATATTGCCCCGGGGTATGTTTGAACTAAAATTTCCTAAATTTTATTTCTAAGCCGTATCTAATCCAGGCTCACCGAAATCGCAAAATGACATATTGTTTCTCCGGCTTGGCCCGTAGCAATTACGAGTGTCGCGGTGGGTGGCCCAGTTCTCCACTATAAAATGATTACCGCTCAGGAAAAATATACATCAGCCGCGACGGTTAGAAAATAAACGAAACAGACATAACGATCGAGACAAATTGCTTCGTTTGGATATAAATCTAACGTTGATGTTTTGGCAAGATACTTTTTTATGTGGTTTCGAAATTGATTAAATGCAACAGGTTATACTATTTATATTATTTTAATGATAATGAAATAAAACACCGCATAAATTATTATTTATTTAATTGTAGAAACAACAGAAAATGGGTTTATGATGTATAATTTCAACGTTTATCACACCACACACTCACTCCACAAAAACATCTCACAAATTCTTCAAAACTGTTAACGAATACAAACACCAAGCAAACATTTACAGTAATTTTGAATAATTTCCACAGTTTCCTGGTCCGTACCTAATTGTGCCAATAGCTGTAGATGATGTAGAGACCACCGCTGGCGCAGGTCTAGCACGACGCTCCACGCCTCTAATGCGCCTGATTGCAGGCCACAGCACGATTTAGAAATACTTGAATAATATTCACTTTTTTGTCTACTTTCAGTTTTTCGTTTTGGGGACATCATGTATTGATGTAGTATTCTGTGTTTTGACTTGTCTACTGGGTATTGTTTACGTAAATTAGGAGGTAAATTCTGAATCAAATATGACTCTACAGATTCATTTTACCAAGCTTCAACAAGTTTAATGATCACGTATGTCAATATATTGTAATATAACGAACCGTAACTGTTTTACGATATATCTGTCGACTGACAATATAGTGAAATGTCATTATATATACCAAAATATACAGTAATTCGTGTCCACACGATGTTATCAGAGCATTAACACCTACTGTCGATCCACATAGAGTTGCGTCACAAGATTGAGGGATATATTTATGTCGAGATCACGAGTCAAGCTCCAAGCCACACACGCAGACTATGGCGTAACAATGAAACTATTCGTTTTGGAGGCATAATTACAAAAACATCAGGCATCATTACTGGCCGGTGACGTGACCACACACACTTACATTCGATGCAATAATAATCGCAGAGGTAATTACGATTTAATGTATCACGTACGCTTCCAAGTTTCGGGTGTTTAAACGCTGAGATGAGCATGTTCTGTATTCCCTATAGCTCATACATTTCAATGAGTTTTACAGTTTAAATTACAGTTTAATGTATAAGTCATGGAAAACTTTTTTGTTGGCTTTCATTAAATGATACGTGTTTATCGCTAGGCCAAGAAGGTAAGGAATAACTAAACGAGCAGCTTAGTATTCCTTACCTTCCCACCATAGTGCCAGTACGTAAAAGAATCACAATTAACATACGCATGTTTTTTAATACTTTTTTTCAGGATACTAGATTAGGTAGACCGTACTGTATTCTGTATGTTTTTCTGTAAAACTGCTATAAAGGAACTTCTATACTACGAGTAATATTCTTCTATAAAAGCATAATTTCGAAGCTATTATAGAAATAGCTTTGCATTTTACAATTTGCATATGGTCAATTTGAAGTAGAAAGCGCAAATGTAGAAATGATAATATGTAAGTATTGCAAAAAGTTGAATCAGTACTGAATAAGAAATACGTACCTACAAAGAAACAAAAAGACGCAATTCCGCTTTCTATAAATTTAATGGATTGTGTTTTTATGATTTTATAATGTAGTAACCGTAAATTTTCCTGTCTAAATAGTATGAAAACGTCGAATAGAATTTAAGATATTTAAGTTACTTGTTTAATATTATCTTTAACTTCGTTAAACAGATTCCAAAATTTTTAGAGTAAAATAAGCAAAAATCAAATGATACTATACAGTTTATACATTGAATTTACATAGAAATTGAAAAAGCACACTACACATACAAGGCAATATTTTGTGTAAAACTTGAAATCTGTACATTTCTAAAGGTACCTAAAACTTTTAATCTTTGCTAACAATAACAATTCTATATTGCTACTTAAATACTCAATACATGCTTATTACTTATTTACGAGAATTAACAACGCAACATCCCGCATTATACAATAAAGAAAAGCAGCGTTTTATGTTGGACATAAACCCCACAATTTATACGAAGGCTACTGGCATTACCTTTATAATATCGCTAAGTAGTTATTAGCATTGTCTCGCTTCCTGCTTTCTTGAGTTTGAGAAGATTATGGGTTTATCTCGATTTAGGACCACTTCTATTATTTGCGTAAATAGCTGTAGTTTTGTTTGCTTCACATTTGATGTTTACCGACAAACGATAAAGAGGACGAGAGTACTTAAAACTAAATCTTCTGGAAAAAATAAACAATAATGCACTTGAAGATACTTATGGGACGAGTAAAGCTTATGTTTTGTTTAAAAGGTTTTTTGGAGTGTCTGCTTAATAATTATGGTAAGTAATTTAACTATGAATTACGTTTTGAATACATATTTTCATTACTTACCATAATTGAAAAAAAAATATTTTCAATCACAGTAACAACCTAGTGTAGAGATAGAGGATCCTTCTTTCCTACGTATGGTATATTAGTTTTTAGTTTGTACTCTACTAACAAATTGAAAAATAAATAAATAAAATAATACACAACTATAATACACAGAACTAAGATTTATGCTGCATTTTGTCATTCTACATTGCAAAGAGCGCAGTTCCCAGTATGCGTCGTTAAATTTTTTAGCAGTTCATTGGACACATTTGAGCTTTAAGGTACAAGTCCGAGACGGGCCGCAGACCGCAAACTGCAACAGCAAACTGCAAGCGACAGCACTTGTTTCTATGAACATCTATGAAATTGATTCCAAGCGCGGCGACACTGCTGCCTGCAGACGCAACGCGCAGCGTGCGGCCGCGGCGCGCAGCGACCGCAGACTGCAGTATGCAAATGCCAATTATTGCCATGGCAACTATTTGTTTATTTATATTTTAATTGGTGAATTCTTATGACTTTTGCGTTCTGTGCATTGTGCAGCCACGGCATGCAGCCGCAGTTGGAATAGCGACCGCAGGCAGCATTGCGGTAACCGCAGCCGGTAGCCACAGTGTCGCCTGCGGTTGCAGTCTGCGGCCCGTCTCGGACTTGTACCTTTATTCTTAATGGGCCCAGTGCGAAAATATAACAAGAAAACAATTGTATCATATTTTTTGACTTAATTGTGATCGTTAAGTCAAGTCACTGTCTCAAATACATCAATAACTTTTACATTTAATTGCTGTTTACAAAAAGCATTGCGTATTGGAATTACATTATTCAACGGCCATTGCAAAAATACAACCACGTTCGCACATGATCAATAAGTACCTTGTTAAGATAGACGTCAACATTCGGAGTAGAATGGGCATGGAATAAATCATTGAGTTTTTATAAAAGCATCATCGCCTGCGAACCACGGCGGCACATCAAAGCGCCGCTTGCTTTGAACGCGTCGCGCTGCGAAGCCTTCATAGTTCATTTAACGTTTGCCTTTGATTTGTTCCCGATTTCAAAGCCTTAATGTAGATGTTCGGTTTATAAGTCTAGGCAATGATCGGTGAATACCGAGTTCGGTGAACTGTGCTGATTGAAATAATTTATAGCTTAATTAAGCTCCTCTTGGAATTGAGCAATTATGTAGTAAGCTTTTGAAAGCTTAAGGTGCTTATTGCATGAAATGCGTAGCACAAGGTTAACTTATTTGTTAGCCCTAATATTATTATATTATAATTTATCATTGAAACATTGTGTAGTGTGTAGCTTGTGCATTACAAATTGTAAATACAAAAAATTGCGTATTTTTATGGTACCTGATACAAATAACTACAATTTCTACAGTTGACCAGAGGCTAGAATTCAAAAGAAGAGTCAAGCAATTCGGTACGATTAGATTTTGGATAGGAAAGGCAGCTGGCTGGAGAGATGAACCCGAGGCGAGCCGCCTCGCCGCCGCCGATAGAGTCATTATGTACCATTACCTGACATCGCTTCTCAAACTTTACTTTGCAGAATGGTTTATTCAAATTATTGTGTTGACGTTACATTTATGTTGTAAGAATCATATTTATTGTTTGTTGTGTGTTTCATATGGAGTGATATTTTAATGGAAAATTAATCATATAGTACGAATAATACATTATATTAAGATATTATGTAACTAGGTAATATTTCTAGGTACCTAAATTCTTTTTTTATTCCATTTAAAAATCTAACAATAGTAAATGTTACCGTACTGAATTGGCCTATCTTTCAGCTTAGTACACAAACAAAATCAAGCATTTTCCGCAATAATTCACGTCGCTATAAATAAAAATCTCATCGTACTCGGCGATAGGTGAAAAATTGAAAAAAACGTTATAACTCCGAAAATACGAAAAGTCGCATCACATACATGGGGGTGATTCGGATAGCCCTCTAGGTCCTCTACCTCCCAGCTTCAGTATATCCATACTTTTTGGGACACCCTGTATAACCAAGATAAATATTTTGAATGTTGATTCTACTAGGTTACTCTTTCATAAACGAAACAATGAATAAGTAATCTTTAATTAATTAAGCGTATAATAACGTTGAATCATTCATCATGATGATGATCATATACAACTTTGGCTGTATAATAATATTGTATTAAGTAATTTTTTTTTTTTTAACTTTACTACACTACATTGAGGATTGCATTATACATTTTTTTGTAGAATTAGTGACGATAAAAATTGAACAATAAATTTAAATAACACATGAAACATTTTGAGAAACACTGCCCTTTGCCTGATTAACTCGTCGAGCGGCGCGGTGAAGGGGCGGGGGCTGCAGGGGCGAGGGGAGGTCAGCAGTCAAGCCGCACCAGACGTAATTTGTATCATTTTCTTCTCGCTTTTTCATACCTTTTTTGTATTTCCTACCACCAAAAGCTGGATACACTTGAAGTTGAATACAAAAGCTTTGAGTTAATTTTATAATTTATTTATTTCCTGTTGCCTACTTTAAAAAAAGTAAAAGTCTAAGACATTTTTATGTTATTTACAAACTAACACTAAGTATTTCGTAGCAAGTTTACAAAAAAATAAGCTTTAAATATATTAATGTCGCACCGGAAATCATCTTATATTTTAATTATCCAAACTGATTCGTTACAAAGACATGCACAAGATAAAGCTCAAAAGCCCTGGCGTATAATTATTATAATATTTATTTAAATGATAAGGCAGAATTCGTCACGGTTGTTCGGTAAAGCAATTACAATACAATCGTGGCGTGGGCTCACTTCAACACGCTCACACGTGTCCGGATGTTGTAACTGTCAAGATTCTCAATTTATATAAGAAAGCTGACATCCTACATGTACCTACAATATTCTTAAAAACGTCTTATCAATCTTACATTTATATAATGTAATATAGAATGGCTTTGAGCTCTATGAAGTATTGTTTCATTTTAATTAAGATTTTGTTGGACTGTCAAGATTCTCAATTTATATAAGAAAGCTGACATCCTACATGTACCTACAATATTCTTCAAATTGTATATCAACCTTACATTCATATGAAATATAAAGATTAAAAGCTTTATGTAGTATTGTTTAATTTTAATTAAAATAGAGCTTTTGTCGGACTGTCAAGATTAAAAACCTACCTATATTAGAAAGCTGACGTCCAACATGTACCTACAATATTCTTAAATTCGTTTTATCAATCTTACATTTATATGAAACGTAAAATGTTGATGGGCTTTGAGCCTTGTGAAGTATTGCTTCATTTTAATTAAGATAAAGCTTTTGTCGGACTGTCAAGATTGTGAACTTATATAAAAAAAGCTAAGACATCCTACATGCACCTACAATATACTTAAGAACGTCTTATCAATCGGACATATGTTATAAATATTGAATGGCTTTGAGCTTTATGAAGTATTGTTTCATTTTAATTAAGGTAGAGCTTTTGTGGAGCTGTCAATGTTCGGAATTTATAAGAAAGCCGACTTCCTACATGTACCTACAACATTCTTAGAATCGTCATATCAAATTGATATAAATATGTGGAATTGCATGGCTTTTATGAAGCGTTATTTAACTTTAATTAAGATAGAACTTCTTTGAAACTTCAAGAATCTGAATTTATATAAGAGCAATAATCTTAAAATCGTCCTACTTATCTAACATTCATATGTATATAACCTAGTGTTGTACCGGTCAAGATATCGAATTAATCCAATAAGAAGAGGAAAATTGTATGATATAGGTATACAGATATTCTTACTCAAATAAATAATTCAGTACCGAGAGCGTGAACCATAGAAATAAACTTGTCGTTTATATTTGATTGCCCAGCTTAAGTTCAATATACGAAGCAATAACCTTTTTTTAAATTTCGATGGGTGATAAAATCGCTGTCTCCGGAACAGGTTTATAGTAATGAAGTTGTTACAGTCGCACCTCTTTTTGTTGTTACCTTTTCATCGAAGGTGATTCGCTGATGAAATGCTTTTTGTATCTCGTGCGCGGACGCAATCTGACTTTGATGACCGGATTGTGGATCATTACATGGTGAGTATTTAAGAAGTGATATTCAGGGAACTTGGCGATTACTTAGTACCTACAGATTAATTTAGAGTTGACTATGCTTTTATGTAGTTAAATACTAAGTTATTCCTATTTATTTCTAGAAGCATAGGAAACTTGATATCAGCTGCATAAAAGAACATTTATTTTACTTATTAAGCTACTTTAGCGTTTTTTAATTATTCTCTTACTAAAATTCTAATATCATCGACGTTCATGTTATACGTATCTATCTGCCGTGTAACTATGATACTGTTCTACAAAACAAAAGGTTTCTGCATTCAACTGCTTAAACAGTTTATTTTCTTTCAGATAATTAAGCCTTATGCACGATGCTTACATTAATTTAGTTAGATCCCTAACAAGGGCTTAGGTCAGATCGTCTAGATAATTATTCTATCCATAGTATATATTCATTTAAAAGGTAAAACTATAATGAGGAATCCACTAGAGTAGGTTAAGTTAGTTTGAGTAAGACGTTCTTTAGTGCATCATAAAACACATCATTCGGTTTATTGCTTTCTCAATAAAATATAATTTATCTTTTCGATTTAGTTTAATGGAGCCGTCTTAATGTATATATGTACTATTATTAGTATGTAGTAGCTTATTTTTAAATATTTATTTTCTACATAAATTTATATACCTAGCTCGTTATAGGTTATCTCAATAAACTGCTACATTTAAGATGTAAGTATAGATTTCATTACACCTTGTTGTCTAAACTTGCGCTTTAAAACTGTGTTCAGAAACTTGCCATAAATTTATAAAAACACAAAAATGGTTATGATTTAATGGTTATATTTCTCTATATTATGTGTATGTTTTTAGTTAATGAACAGAGAGGTTCTCAGTCAAGAATTTCCTTTTAAATACTTTTCGAGATCTTAATTAGGCACAATAGTTTAGTATAATGAGCAGACCAGCGCAATAAATGTGCCTTGTAAATCCTCGTCGACAGACTTTATGGCTAGCAGTCATCGTAAAATTGTCCATTCCCGCTAGTAACACGTTCTTTGCTTATAATTTTTATTGTGCACGTAAATTGTATATTGAGGATGTCCAATTAAACGGATATAACATAAAACTTTATGGGATACTTTTTAATACGAATGTTTTTACAGAGAGATTTTACAACTGAAAATTGGCAATTGTTTGGTTTTAAAAGTTTGTAAAATAAAAGGTTGAAATAAAATATTGTTGTTTTTTTTTAATTGCTTTGGTAAGTAGATATACTCCATCTCCTTATATACCGAATTTTTTATGCGTTGAATTCTTTTGTACAGTGACAAGTCACATTATTCAATTAAATTAATTTATGTATTATTATTATACCATACAGTATCGGGATAAACATTAATTATGAGATTAAATTTATTTTTGGTCTTTCAAAAACTAATAATGAATCTGTTAATTATAATTTCGGTCAAATTACAATAAAATAAATAATATTGACAAAATATGATATTACATAACAAATAGACCCCACTATCTTATAATACGTGTATATAATACATAGTAATTAGTAATGTATCTATGCCTTCGCTGTATTTCAGAGGTCTATGCCTTCCCGATATACCTAGTACAAATAAAGAAAAACTATTTATCATGGAGTTCCATATTATAATTAGATGTATGAATATAATATCCACCTACATAAATTACGTTATTCAAATGACGTAATTAAGTTACTATTGTGTATGTTCATTTAAATATTTAATTCTAGTCATGTTGTAGATGGTTGTAGCAAGCAAGGTTTACATTGCTATGCGAAAACTGGTCACGTTCATCTCGCTATTGTTTCTATTAGGAATTATGGACCACGACTCACGATTTATATTTTAATTCACTATTTTTATACACAAAATTCTATTGTTAGATAGTACACGACAGTCGTAAAGGTCCTTGTTTTTTTTGAATACATATATCTGTGATCTAAAACTGTTCTCGATTTAGTAATCAAATAAATTAATTATTATTTACCTACATGTGTTATGGGCTTAATTAATATAAACTATAATATACAATAATAAGGTTTATTTTCCATTGAACGTGATTATTTTTTAGAACTTTAACACCATATATTTTAATAGAGTAATAGACCATGCATACTATAAATATACACAAAAACCGTCGAGAAATATTTAAGAACCTGTTCAATATCGACAAATATAATGTGCCTTGCGCTAAATACTTTAATTAATATGCATATTAAACCTACAATTTATATGTTCATTGTAGCATGAAAGTGGCTGTCAGGTGAGGTAGCAGTTCGATTCCGCGGTTGGACAACTTATATTGATTGCCTGTGATCGTACAGTGATTGATGCTGTACAAGATTTTTTATACTGATATAATTTTAATATGATGTATGAGAGTTATTTTAAAGGCGAACGTGTTAACGGCCGATGTAGATATATCTCTGTCATGAAATTTATCTCTTAAATTATTATTTAAGAGATAAATTATTAAGATATTTAAAGTTCAAGAATTTTACATAATTATACAAGCATACATTTTTATAAAAGGAATAAATTAAGTTATGTATTAATAATGTGAAAATATTGAGAAACAATTTATTGTCATAGTTCTTCTAACAACATATTAAATAGGTACATATTTAGTAATCTGTTAACTTTGATTACCTACAGCCTCCATCTACTATAAGTGGAGGCTTAGATAAATTATAATTTAATACTCTTCATATATGAATCATGCTTATTCTTTAGAGGAACGTCCATAAATTAGAATGTTATTAAAAGGGCGATATGCAAAGTTTTTAATGCTGTGGCCCTAGTAATTATAATGTGTACGTACAGTGTATACCGCTAAATAGAAACTGGTTGCTGGTTAGATTTCTATTCAAATATCTACTGGTATTTTCAAGCTTGATTTAAATTATCTCGAATGCGGGATTTATCGTAAATGCACCTAACAGCCTTATTAGCATAAGCTATGGACGGTGGCAGTGCTTGAGTAAATTGCGTACAAGAATCAAAACACTAAACTCTCTATCTCATATAAATATACTTGTATCCAACAGGAACTCGAGAGAAATAAATAAAGCCTTCAACTTCAAATAAAATAAAAAGAAAACGCATCTTACAAACCGAGCTAAGCTCTTACACAAAAGGAAAAGAGAGAGATGTAGTTTTGAACGTGTTAAAGAGGGATGCAAGACACCACGTGACACCTGCCGACCGCCAAATGAAGATATCGCAGCTGGAAAAGGATCAGAAACAGATGTGTTCAACCTTAAAAAATAAGATATATTAGATACCCGAACGTGTCCGTGGTATGAAACATGGCGCGGGAAAATAAACGATTCGTTACTTTGAACTTGTGTAAAATAGGTGTTAAAACCGTCCAGGTTTTTGCCGATTTCGAAAATAATAAACTGTGATTAGTTGGACGTTATGGACGCTGACAGCGTTTTTATAAGATATGATTTATGTGCCGTTATATTTATAACTTATTTTTTTATGTAGTAGTTGAGTTTAGTTCAAAGTCAAAGTTGCGAATAACCTTCATCTTTAAACATACAAAACAAAATAACTATTGTAAGATTATAAAATATACTTAAAACTGATTTTCGCAATGTATATATATTTACACACAAAAATTCAAAGTGTAAAAAGCAATAAAATCAAAAAGTTATTACGCAGTGCAAATATGTGTTTTAAAAGAGCTTTCCAGACAAACTTTAAAACGGGAGCTGTCATCATATACAGGTGAAATAAATGCAAACATTTACAATTTACGACCAAAAAAGAACTCTCCCCCTTTCACTATAAGATCTATTTTGTAAAGTATAAAATTAAATTGCCAAGGTATCCGTAGCTCTGAAGTGAGTTTGGTTTACACAGTTCTTGGCAAATATTTGTAAAGTAAATTCAACCACTTGGTGTAAACTTTGTAATGCGAAGATTATCTCTTGAAATGAGGACGTAATCTTGACAAGTAGAACACCATTGGTAGAGCAAACTATGTTAAATAATATACAAAAAAAAAAATATATTGTATATAAAGTGTAACTTCCAAAACTTCCTTCTGACTTCGCCTTGACTTCGCAGCTTTGATTTCTAGAAAAAGCTGTATTTAAAAAGTTTCAAATCAGTCTCAGGAAAATCAGTATCTCTTTTCTCTATATCATCGATTATTGATTACTAAGTATTTTTAAAGAACATTATTCTTAAAAATGAATAGAAAAATGTTTATCCAACACGTTTCTATATTTGAATAAGGACCGATTTTTCAATGCTTGGATAAAACTTATCCGTCCAATAAAGTATTACACGATAATATTAAAATGTCACGTAAACTGTCAAATACGAGCAATTAGAATACGTTTTTAAAATGGTAGTTTTATACATTATTCGACGAATAAGTTTTATCCAAGCATTGAAAAATCGGCCCTAAATTGATTTGCATCTATGGTACAAAATTTATTTTATAAATTCACAGTGTACCGGATCCCTTAATGAAATGATAATAATTATATTTATACAGAAAAAGTCGTAAAATATTTTAATCTACGATTGAAATTACAAGTATCTTCAGTTGTAAAGTGAGAATCTCATACCCATGGATTCATGTTTTATTGATGAGCTTCTAGGTATGTAGCATAAAATTAAATCATAATAAGATTTACATAGACTCATATGTAATGAAATTTACGACGTATTAGTTTCGACTGTATAATGTATCTACAAATTTATGAGATGATTAAATTTGTTCCGGGAATCCGATTGAGGTGAGACACGCTCTATAGGTTTTTTCGGATTGGATATTTTTTTCGTGTTGTACACTACATTCTGTGAGATTTTTTTTACCATAGAAGATGTAAGATGTGTATCAAAGAACGTGAGATTTATTAGTTTTCGATCAATGGATAGGTATGGTAGCGTAGCTAATGCTGTATCACATTGCTTTGAAAATAAGCAATATTATTTTGTGGGTATTTATAATTTTAACAATATTCTAATTCAACTTTCTACAATTACCTATACAAAATTATTTATTTATTTATAAACACTACCTACAAAGAAACTGAACCTATTTATTAATTAAAACAAATGACGGTCTTATCGATATATAGCGACTTCTTCCAGACAACCAGACGCATGTTGAAAAATTAATAATATTAACAAATTCTTACATATTATAATGATTAAAAAAATTGCAGTTATTTTAAATATCACTAAGTTACACATTTGTTTCCCTCAAAAAAAAAATTGCAGTCATTGAAAATTATGAATATCACTTGCTACCCATCAAGTAAATGACACCCAAAACAACGTAAGTACAGAAACATATCCACGGATGACAACAGGAAATAAGATACGTGAGAATAATATAAATTAAATATCCAGCCTCACCTCGGGGCTTCGATAATTGAGACGTCAATTTTTTCAACGGCACCGCCCGAGCCAGCTTTGAATATTTATAATGCTAGTGGAGCCGTAATTTTAGTCCATTCTCGTTATCTCAGTTTTTATCTTCCTTCGTTTCTTTTCGTGCCGATGATAGTTGTTTTTAAAATAAAAAATAGGCACTTATTAGAACTCAGTTGATGAATAATGTTAGGTAGGTATCTACTATTTATTAAATTAACGATCACTAGAATTCCGATGACCAATGTTTTTGTGGTATGTAAATTCCGAGGTTTTGAGAAGAAATATTTTTGAGGATTAGTAGGTAGGTACCTACCCATGTACAATCAAGGTAAACAAAATTCTTAAATGTTGATCAAAGCAAAGATGAATGAACGCAATTAAATATCTAATTGTATATAAATCAAGAATACTTAGCTTATACAAATAGATTTATTTATTTCTATTATTAATTGAAAAGGGGACACAAAACAGCACGAAGATATCTGAAAAAATTACGCAAAGCGTTCCATTTCATTACCTTCATTCGAAAAAAAAATCAAGCCTTTACCCATCCATCATTTAAACGAGTACTAATAATATCGTGAATAGGTGACAGCTTTTTGTAGCTCAAACAATTGAGATGTCAATCAGACTTACCTTGCTTGGGCTTTTGTAGAATTTCCATGGCTTTATGCGTATGCTCTTGCGACGATCTTTTATAATGTGCCTGGAGTTACAATAGTTTGCCTCACCTTTGTATCACAAACGACCCATAAAATTGCAGCTACTTCTTTATAGAAATGCACACAAAGCAAATTGTAAAAGTGCGCATTAATACGTTTCTTTATTTTATTCTTCAAATAATAAAAACCCATCTTTATCTAAATTTCTTCACCTAATGCTTAAAATTTATGGCAAATAATTGAAAAAATAGGTATACGTTATATTTAAAGGGGAAAGAGAATTTAAGGGGAAATTTTTACCTTGATGGTAGTTTAGGAAAGAAAATCCTTAACTATAAATCGCTAGTTTATCAAATTAATTACGGTTACCTACTAATAATTATTCTCGTGTTTCATTTTCAGATGTTGTTTTCTGAATTTAAAAACATTTGATTTTGAAGTTAAAAAAAATATTTTTTTAATCTATGTATCGAGGCAAGGGATTAAAAAAATTGTAATTTTTAATGTCGGGGTCTAGTAATATAACTTCACAAATCACAAATAAACTAGGGAGATATAAGTTAATAATATAGCCTACGGCGTACGGCCTACCCTACACTAGTTTGTAAAATTGTATAATATAAAAATTCGTGTAATAATAACCTACATAGTACTATTTAAACACAATTTAATTGTTTTATTAGATCTTAGATACATAATATTATACTGTACACCGTACCGTAGATAAACATAGTACTAATAATTGTATACGTAGTATATTATTATTAGTCTGTGGTACTAATAACTAATATTTAAACGAGTTCCACTCGAGTAACAAAAATGCATTCTTGTACTATTTGATATTTTATTAGGATTTAGGCATCTATGATTGAGCTGTGAACTACTTTTTCTTCTTCTTCTTCTTTCCTTTGTGGGTAAGTGTGCCTATGTGGGAACTAAGTAGGTTTCAGTTTTCAATTCCTACCTGCTATTCTAATTTTTTAAAAGTGTATTTAGTTTAGCGCCATCTTTTGAATATAGTTTGTACTAATAGGCAATCAACAAGCAGTAAGCGCCATCTATAAAATAATATATTCACATTATTTTAAACAGTAAAAAATAATAAACTGCACCAGTAAATTTTGGTTAAAATAATAACAGTAATGTGTGATATTTATTATTGTTATTTAATGCAAATTATAATAGTTTTATTTTGTGTGAACGCATCCACGTCTTCTCCACTGATTTACTGACAACATGACAGAAGTGAATCAGAAGTAACTAATACTTAATCTGTGAATCAGAAACAAATGGTTTGACGCAAAAAGTGACAGTTTTCTGTTTTATTCACAGAACAAACAGTGATTAGTGACATGTTTTATTTATTGTAAAATTACTATATTGTAATTCGAACTCGTGTGTGATTGTATGTTAATAACACTTTTAACGAATACAAAGTAATTGGCTAAGGTTATTATATAATTGTATTGTGAAAGTAAATTTGACATTTAGACAGCTTGCAATTTTATTAACACTTTATTGGGTTTACCTAATTTTGAGATACACTTCACATCTGTTATTCTATTATTATAAAATATCAACGTACCTTCCCGTTACGGTTCCTGTTTTCGAATAGTAATTGATTAACTACTTTATATTCATTATTTATTATGTTAAACTTGATGAGGTCAATGTCGAATGAACGAAGTCTGATCGATTGTAAATCACCAATACTTTAAATCCAGTACCTAATCATACGAATTTTTGCATTAAATCAAGCAATCGTTCACTCTCTCACACGCCAAATATCTAATGTTTTGTTTTACTCTTGTAACAATAACAAAACAATATGTATTTTTGTTTCCAGGTCACAGTAAAATGTGGAATAACTAATGTCGTAATAAGTTTAAGTGAGAGGAAAAGATATAATAGCATAACATAACAATGAGTAATATAGCAGGACCACATGGATTAAATTCTCTACCTACAGGTGTCAATCCAGATAATAATTTATTGCCTGGAGGGCCTATAATAAATCCAACAGTGAATCGAAATAGAAATAATAATCAAAATCCTCTTTTTAATGTAAGAGAGAGATTATTTCATGCATTGTTTTTTAAATTTGCAATTGCATACGCTCGAACATTCCCTAGGCCCTTGAGGAGATTTTTTGAGTTCCTTGTGCTCTTAAAAGCATTAGTGGCATTCTTTGTTCTTGCATATATACATATAGCATTCTCTAGAACACCAACAACATGCCTAAATCATATAAAGGACTCTTGGCCGAGGGATGGCATATTACGAGTAGAAATTTTACGGAACCCATCACAAGATTATACAATTGAACAAAGTTATGCAAAGGAGCGTAAATTAAAAAAGGATAAAGATGAAATAAATTCAATGTTAGGCATGCTAGCTACAGAACGGTAAGTGGAGTTCAAATGCTATGAAATATCATTACTACAAATAACCATATTCTGCAATACATAAAATTAATGATCGGTTTTAGTATTATATTGATTTGAAATATGAATAAAATGTTACTGTAACTACTTAACAATATTGAGATTATTCCTATCTATACTAATATTATAAAGAGGAAAGGTTTGTAATTATGTATGTATGTATGGTTTTCACGCATAAACTACTGGACCGATTTCACCATTAGAAAGCTGCATCTTCACTGAGCAACATAGGCTATATTGCATTTTCAAAAAAATTAGAGATCCTTGCCAAAAATGCAATAATGTAACCCAAGGTGTAAAAAATTCCTTAATAAAAATTCTGTAATCGCGTGCGCTGTGGAATCTATTCCTTGAAGTACGAGGATGGTTCTTATGAAAAATAACGTAAACATGTAGGTACCACGGGCGAAGCCGGGGCGGACCGCTAGTATTATATAATATTAAAAAACACTGTACTGATAAGAATGCCATTTGTATAATTTTTTAGGAATACTATTTGTATTACCACTAACTATTTCTACTTTCATACAATTTAGTTTATTTATGACTGTTGGTGTGAAACAGCTCAAAATGATTAACGTTCACATAATTATTCCAGCTTCATAAACATTGAATCATCAACTAATGATGATGTGGAAGATGATGAATACATGCGAGACGGTACAGACTATGGTAACATTACGAGACTTCACGATGACAGTGAAGACACATCTATAAACCAAGTTATAGAAACAGGACATATAAATACAAAAGCAGAGAGAGATAGAAATGAGGAAGTTGATCTGAACGCCACTATAATACCTGGAGAGGAAATAGAACCTACTTCATCGATATGGGAAGGAATTATGGGGTTAGTTGAAGATATCGACATGGATTCTAAAATTGTTGATGTAAGTATATTATATTTTATAATAGACAGTAATAAGTATAAGCCTAACTGTGAATTGTATGCTGTTGAAAAATATATATTTTATATGATTACAATAATTGAAATAATATGCAAACAAATTTAGGTAAACAATGAATTATTAATGTGGATAAAGTTTATGTAGGATTACCTAAAAATATTTGCTATATATATTTTTTAATAATATATGAGCTTTTGTAATATATTGGAATTAAATATTCAAATATAAATATGTCATAAATACCATCAGCTTTTTGGAAGTGCTTAAGATAACAGTTGCTTTATAAACAGCCTTTATTAAAATCTCACCAATCAATAACCTTACAAGAGTGAAAGGTGGTAGGCTCCAAAATATTCACAACATTATTTTTGATAGGGTCAATGACATACAACAGTATAAAATAATATGTGCACTCATTATCTTATAAACACGTCATGATTTACATACATTTTTGAGAATTAATTAGTAGAAAAATGTTTTTTATTATGAATTAGTAATATGTGTTTTTAATAGTACCCGTAAACCATGTTTTATTACATCTTTCAGCAATTTTTTAACCTCAGAATAGAGTTTAATGTAAGCAGATTTTAGATTTGAATAATTCATGACCACAAATTACTCTTGTATTTTAAAATTATGCACTTTGTTGTGTTGTAAAATTATAGATCTGATAGTGATTTATTTATAATTTATTTACTAAGTATCTGTAAACAATGTTGCGTATTTTTATATTTATGCAAATTGCATTTTTTCTAATAATTCACAGTATAGTAAAATTATCAATAACCTTAACTGCACTATGAAGTTGTTACCCCTTTATGGGATAAGATGAAATAGGTCACTGTACTTGTTATTGTCTTAATTTTCATTATCTGTGAATGCAAAGAATGAATTCTATAAATAGAACTAGTTACAGTTGTTTTCCACGGTAGTATGAATGTATTCACTAGTGTTGTCACTTTAGTTGAGATTCATAATACTATTTTATTTATAAAAATATTAATCAGTTTCATATTTAATATATTTTGTAGCCTTTTAATAACCTTTTTTCCATTGATATAAACATCATACTTAGTTGCTAGCTACTCATATATACAATGAAATAAGCATAAAAGGAAAATAGTAACCTATTTATTAAAAACTGGTTACCAATGCTTAAATTGAAAATTTAATCTTCCATATTAATTTTAATTTGAAGTAGGTATATCGCACACGGAATAAAAGTGAATTTTGTGAAGAGGGTAGACAAAAAAATGGATAACACAAATTTTAATGACTTATATAATGAATAGGTAGGTATTATTTATTTTATACTTTTTTTATATTTAAAATATGTTTTTAAAAAAATTCTCTATGCATGAGACACAAACTTAATTTCACATTTTAAACTTAATATAAATTAGTTTATTTTCTATAATGATTAGAGAATTTTAATATTTTTAATTTATTTCTGTGTACCTATTGACCCAGAAATGAGTGATATTATACATAGCAGTATAAAAAGACTGTGCTGTACCACTTTCACTGAGAGGTTAAAAGAAAAGTGATTGTTATTTGATGTTTACGTGGGGTCATGTTGGAATTTTGCTTTAGCTAGCTATTACTTGATTTCTTTTCTCAGTGAACATGTACTTTGGATATCTATAGTTCTATACTAATATTAAAAAGTTTGAGTTAGTTAGTTTTATCGCCTTAATCTCAAAAACTGCTGCACCAATTTCAAAAATACTTTCACCGTTGGATATGTACCCGATCCTTGAGAGTTATAGGCTACATTAAATGTACCACGGATAAAGCCGAGGCAGACCGCTAGTAGTATATAAAATTAAAATGACTTATTCTGGCTTATTACACTATATTTCCGATATTATCATTTCGGTTTCAAAAAACTGCATTGTCATGTTTGCTAAGATAAGTAATTTCCCTATATGATATAAAGTATTACGCTATAAAGTATATAGTCATAAAGTATTTTTTACGTGCAGTATGTTCTTTAAAAAAAAACTTGAATTTTTGAGCATGTTAAAAACTGAGACTATTTTTATAGGATTTTTAAAATATTTTACTTGTTCATATAATAAATTTAGTTTAATATGCTTTAATTTTATTTTCAGGAATCAATTGACGAGGCAGCTTCCAATGATTCATCCAAAGGTATTAAGCATTTTTTTTATCATAAAATTTCTAACATTTTTAATAACAAAGTTTGTATGTTTAGATTTTTGGATACTTATAACTAACTATATAACAATTACATCAAAATTGTTTTATAAATTGCGGGTACATTTAATCTTGGTACACAAAGCATTCTTAACTTGAGATGATTTTAAATAAAAGGAAAACAATTGTTATCTTCCAAACAATGTTTAACGTGCACTTTATTTGGCTGATTAGATTACATTTTGATTTCAATTAAAAAATGAATATGCTTATAATTTAAGTCTAAGGTAATTATTATTCTAGAAAGAAGTAGCTGCATACGTTAATTGAATTTCTTCACTCATTTAGGCAAATTAAGCAAAGTCATACAAAAACCTCTCAATCGTATAATTTATGCTAAAACTTTCCACTGTTATGTCAAAATCATGTCTCATGTGGCTAATTGGCTTATGTGCCTGTTAAACTGCCTAATCACTGGTTTG
>CAJQZM010010914.1:0-15331 GCA_907164665.1 Colias nastes | reverse complement strand
CTACACTACTACAAACGCAAAAATTTCTCCAAGCTAATTTACCTGTACCCTATTTTTATTACATCGATCGTTAGTTTAAAGATGAAATTTCTCTAATCGTCACAATATATAAAAATCATAACAGAAATCATAAAAATCACACAAATAAACATAAAAAATAACTTTAGGACACTTCTACATTGATTTTTTTTAATCGATTATTATTATATTTAGAAGAATATAGAGGTACAACACTTTTTACTCTTTCCCAAACACACATTCTTTCGCCTCAAATTACATACAAAAACGTTTCAAGCGTAGAGTGAACAGATACCTTCTAGGGAAGCGCGTACCATCTTTGACCACATCTCAGCTTAACATCAGGCGAGATTGTGGTCAAGCGCTTCCCTATCGACAAAAAAAAACTAACTAAAACTAAATATGCTATGTTTAAACCATAGAACCGAGCAAAAAATGTAAAATCACACCATGAAACTGAATCCCACTTATGTTTTTCTAGCATTGTGCATAATGGAAGGTCTAAGCAATTTGCCCTGAGCCTATACATAAATTGCTGTTTTGTGGTACATATAGTAGTTTAAAAGCGAATAAATATCTATTAAATTATAAAAACAAGAACGATCTACAAAGTGGTCTTATGAAAAATTAAAAACGGGATTGATATCATAGCTGTAGTCGCTACATTTCTACCGTATACAGGATGTCCCACCGTCCGTCGGTATTCTAAGCTCAATGGAGGTTATAGTTTTGCATAAGCTGAGAACGTTAAAAATACTTAGTTATAAAATTCCAGATGAATTTTTTTTTTCAAATAGATGAATTGTTTACGTGATCAGTGTATGCAAGACTACAAGTACCTTCGTGCTTAGTATACCGATAGTGGGACACCCTGTATAGTAGTATAGTACTTCAATATTAAAAATTTAACTTATTTTAATAGGCATTTGAAATAAAACTTCTTTAGGCGCATTGAGAGTAAAAGTTCAAGGTCACGCCATGGCAATACCGTCACGTCATGGAGTAAGGCAACAATGGTATCTTTGAATCTTGCCAAAGAAGTTTCACTTCTGACACGTTTACTCGGCTCACACGCTCTTTTTATATCTCAAATTCAAAGAGAAACGTGGTTTATGTACAATTTTTTGTTACTGTTTCAGAAATTAAAGTCAAATTTGAAAATAAAACTCATAAAACATAGTTTTGGTTTTCCAACATATCTATTTAATTGTTACCTTCGAACTAAGACTTGAAAATATTTATTAAAAATCGCCCTTTCCTCAACTTGCGCCTCAAGTAAAAGATTACAATCTAATATCTTTAATCTTTTTGTGTACGAAACTTATTGTTAACGTTATATCATATTGTGGCCACTTATGTTTGTCCTTGTGTATTGTTGGCTTATGGCCATATAACGTGGTCAAATGAACATTTATTTACATGTCAGTTATGGCGGGAAAAGGAAGAAAATAACATAGAGAAAAAATAAAATAATTACGAATATAAAATGGTAAAAATGTACTATATAAGTATGTTATAGCATATATTTTGTGAATTGTAATAATCCATATAAAATAATACGCAGGAATTTTAATGCTACAAAAAATTAAAAAACTATTTATCAAAATTAGTGTAGATATAGAAATGCGGAAGCCCTA
The DNA here is from genome assembly GCA_907164665.1 of Colias nastes. NCBI lineage: Eukaryota > Metazoa > Arthropoda > Insecta > Lepidoptera > Pieridae > Colias > Colias nastes. The sequence continues at coordinate 13,676 of CAJQZM010010914.1, read as the reverse complement.
CTGGTATGGCGAAAGACGCGGGTCCGAATCCCGCCTTGTGATCGATTTTTTTTAATTCTATAAATTTCTCATTTATAAAGCATTTGAATGCTATAAAACAAAATATCGAATTTTGATAATACTTAGCATTGATGTAGCTTATGTACCAGAATAACCGTAGAATAAAACATTATATCTAGAAATACTTGCTTTTGTGGGTTTGCAAGTAAAACCGCGGGGCACAGATAGTTTATTAAAAATATGACATTCGATCACAGAACATTAAAAACAAATTACTGTTCTGTGCATTCGATCATGGTGCCTTGTCAACTAAGGTCATTAACTGGCAAGCCAGACTGCTCCATTGTAATGATAATATAATTATTACATTTATTATAATAAAACAAAGGATTTGAGCGGTAACGGATTTGGATTAACAATTCAAAATTATACGCGGCTATGTGAAACAACTTATGTCAAATGTGTAAAGCGCGGGAAAATTTAATCTATAAACATTGAGGTATTATTACGACGTAGTACATAGTAACTCAATGTCTATAGATTACAGATTGAGTTTGATTGAGCATAAACGAATAATTAATAACTAATCAACATAATAATAGCAACTAAAACCCTGAATAATATTATTTAATATTATTGTCATAACTTACATGAAACTCTCGAGTTTTAAAGCACATAAATTGTATTCAATAAATAATTCCATAGAATACATTAATTTACATTTCAATAACTTTAATATTCATAAAATTAAACCAATTGTTACACTTGAAAATTTATGAAACAAATGAATTCACAATGTTCCATTTTTTGAAATGTTCCAATTTTTTTTCTTTATATTTTTTTTTATAACTGCCAGTTAATAGTTGTGTACCAGCCATTGTCTATAAATATTAAAAAGTATGGTTATAATAAATGTAAAATTGTAAACTGTAAAAATGTAAAAGTCGTTAAAATCATAATATCTAGCCATCTATGAAAACAGGTGGATATTTTGAGTTTCAAAGTATATTTTCTAATACGGTAATGGAAAATTGGATGAATAATGAACTATTTTAACATTTCTCATAATGACGATATACTTACGTTTGGTTTAGTTTTCAGTTTAAAATGAATTAGATATTTACAAAAATATTGTAAAATGGATATTGAGATCTTGCGTTTTCTTTTTTTATACCAGGTATGGACTCGGCAAAGGCATCCCTGTGGGTATTTATCTATTTATTTAGTATACATAATAAAATATAGTTTCATTTTTTATGATGAAAAACTAAACTATTCACAGTTGTATATTTATATCATTTTTAAAAATGTATTAATAATTAAATAGAAATATCTTCTTCCCAACCTGTATACGTGATCCTTTTTCTTCGTTTTTGTAAAAAAATATTAATTAAAATATTATAAGATCTAAAATATAAAAAGACTATAAATTAACTTACCCTTATAAGAAATTCCAGATTCCGGGTTCCTGCCATACCCGGGTCTATCATAATCTGCAACAGAAACCGGTCTAGTAGTTATGACGTTTCCATCAGGTTTAGCAATATAACTTGGCGCATCTGGTTTTTCATATTCAAATTCATAAACCGGTCTAACATCCGGTCTATCCGGGTCTATAGATTGGTTATAACCAGGTCTGTAACCAGTGACACCATAACCAGTTGTAGTCGATCCGTAACCTTCTGAATATGATGGTTTCGATTGCCCATAACCACTGGGCTTCGATTCTTCATAACCACCGTAACTTTGGCTTGATTCTTGGTTGCTTCCGTATGCTGGTTTTGATGTTTGACCGTAACCGCTAGGTTTTGTTTCATAGCTCGTTTCGCTGTAACTATTCGGTTTATTATAACCACTGTCACCGTAACTAGGTTTTTCATAACCAGGTTTATTATAACCATCGTTAGGTTTACTGCCATAATTGCTTCCGCTATAACTTGGTTTAGCTTCATAACCACCTTCGCTATAGCTGGGCTTTTGTTGGTTATAACCATCGTTAGGTTTCGATCCATAATTGTTGTTTGGTTTTTCATTTTGATAATTTGTTTCTCCGTAACCTGTAACAGCAGTTTCCTGATAGCTTGGTTTATATGGTCTATTATTATATGGTCTATCTTCACTTTCACTATAACTAGGTTTTTGTTGGTTATAACCATCACTAGGTTTCGATCCATAATTATTGTTGGGTTTGTCTGTTTGATAACTAGTTTCTCCGTAACCGACAACAGCAGTTTCCTGGCTTGGTTTATATGGTCTATTATTATAGGGTCTATCTTCACTTGGTCTTTTATATCCATACATATCGTATAAATGATGCGTGCCGTATCCAAGATGGCTGCCAAATAGAGAATTGTCATCGTACACAGGTTCGTTATACGGTCGCTTGTGTGTGTCGTATTTGTTATAGCTGCTTTGAGTCTGACCATACGAGGCTGTGTTATGAGTTGTATCGTGACTAGATTGGCCATAACTTGAAATTGGTCTATTCGATTGGCCGTACGATTGGCCATCGTTGCCATAGCTGTTCAAACCATAGTTGTTTTGCGAGCCATGACCATAGCCAGAACTATTTTCATTGCTAGAATGACTATTAGTACTCTGAGTGTATCCCTGATTTTCATAGCCCGGTCTACTATAGCTTGGTTGGCTGTCTGATGTTTGCGAAAGTCCGTAACCGTTTTGATTCTGACTTTGACCGTACTTATTATCATTTTGACCATACGCACTTTGACTGCTTTGACTTCCCGTGCCATAACTTGCACCGTATTGGCTAGACTGTCCATATTGTTGACTTTGACCATAACCGTACTTATTTCCTGATTCATATCCACTTTGACCGTATTGACTGGAACTTGGCCTTTGATAAGGCTTTTCTGTACTGAATCCATAACCGTTTACCGGCCTCTCTGGCTTCACGTAACTTTCTTGTCCATACCCATATTGATTAGAAGAGGCTTGGTACTGATTGTATCCGTAACTTTGACCATAGCTTACAGAACTTTGCTCATACGGTCTCTTTACTGGCTTATATCGAGGAGGATCGTATATTTCTACATGAATAGAATTGTCTTGACCTCCGTAATTGCTTGCGTATTGACTATTATAACTGTAGGAGGGTCTATCACTCGCGTATTGACTATTATAGTTATAGGAAGGTCTATCGTACTCTGGTCTTGTACTGCCTTCATTGTAGCCATTGTTAAAAGAACTATCAGGTTTTGGCTTCCTATTTGGTCGTATTATGTACTGATATTGTGGCTTTTCTGGTATATATTCAGGTTTAGGTCCATACGCATCGTGTGTTTCTTCACTCGTTCCTCCGTATGGGTCTGGTCTGAAGTTTGGACGCGGTCGCCTATGAGAATCATAACCTGGTCGAACAGGCTTTTCATTATAAGGAATGTTTTCTGGCGCATGCGGTCCATAGCTTGGTGGTCTGTCATCTGGGCTTTGATTGTCGAAACTGTCTGGTCGGTCGTTGTAACTCGGTCGTCTGTCTGGTCGCGAATCTTCATACTCGTCAGCTAGAGGACGCTTTGAATCTTCGTCTGGTCTAAACATAGGTCGATGTGGTTCATTTTCAAGGAAATCCTCGTCTATTGGTGTAGGTGGAGATTGCTCGCATTGTATTCTTCTAACGTAAACATCGTAGTCTGGATTGCGAAGGAGTGGTTTGTCTTCTTTTATTTGCTTCTCGTTTATATTGCTGAGGTCGCATGTTGAATTGCCTTTAGCACCCACACTGAAAAGTAATAGTTAAATATTACAATCATCAATAATAATATCTACCTATTAAAAAAATATCATTGTTGTAAGTCGATTTTATTTATATATATGATAGACGGACGGACAGACAGACAAAAATCGAAGTCTTGTTAATAGGATCCTGTTTTACCTTTTGGGTACGGAACTCTGATAAAAATTAATGATGCCAAAATATCATAAATTATATAAAGTTTAACATCTAATTGTTCGTCTAGAATCTAGATACAGATTACAATAACTCTTACCCATAATCATACGCCTGACATTGTTTATCCTGCTTACAGATTTGTTCGCACTCCTTCGTAGTTAGTTCTGATACGTTTCTATAGATGGAGCTAGGCGGCAACTGCTCGCCGATCGCTATTCTTTCGAAACAGTCTGTAAAATTATGAAAAATAAACAATATAATTGTAATGGAAAAAAATAAGGATTCGTTGAAAAGGCTTTGGAAAATTATTTGTTCTCGTCTCTAAATACTATCTACTAAATAATTATTGTCTACGATAAATGTTCTATTTCTTTTCTTTTTTTTTTTCATTCTCGCTAAAATGTTCCTTCTTAATTTGGTTACGTATTTTTTTACATTCTCCAATTTTTCAACTGTTGAGTAGGTAAACGACTTATTAAATTAGTCGGCCACGACTTATCTAAGTTCTAATGTGAAATTAATTTGAATATTATAAATACGAAAGTGTTTGCTTGTCTTTCTTTCACGTTGCAAAGGAACGATTTTCTGATATCATTTTTGTCTGAAGATTGTTAGTAAGCTAGAGAGAGACATATAGACTACTTTATACCGCGATGAAAAATCTAATTTCCATATTATATACAGGGTGTCCCACTGTTGGTATACTAAGCTCAAATGAGGTTATAGTTTTGCATACGCTGAGTACGTAAAAAATACTTATAAAATTCCAGACGCATTTTTTTTTTTTCAAATAGATCAATTCTTAAAACTCAATGTGTACACCCATAACAAGCAACCCGCCCAACTTTGCCACCAGCACGTGAGCTATCGTTTAAGATTAGGTATGTTTTCATAGACAAAATGCTCACATTAGAGAAGCGGTATATGCCGGCTGCGCGAAGCTAGAGAAAAAATCATGAATTTTCAGGAAAAATTTGGCAACAATTTTTTGACGTAATTTTGTTGTTTAAGTATTTTTTACGTGATCAGTGCATGCAAAACTACAAGTCCCTTCGCGCTAAGTATGCCAATAGTGGGATACCCTGTATATTTAGCACGAAAAGCTAGAAAGGAAATACCTACAAGTTATATGTAACGTTTCTTTTCCCTTCATTTAATTTAAGTTTAAAATGCACAAAAATTGCACACAAACTGCATTTAAGCTTGTTTCGTCATTTCCCATTGTCCTACAATTCAGTACAAAACGATCACTTGACATCCAATAGCGGATGTATTGCATTACATGTGTTATGTAAGCTTTATTGCACTTACGAAAAGAATGTATTGGTTTGGGACAAAAATATCTGATTAAAATTTTTGTAAAATATGTATTGTAATTATTGAAATTATTTCATTTTTGTATTTTAAGCATGACGAAAGCTTAATATTTTATGCCAGGTACACTCTTTCCTTGTTGAAATTTTAAATAGGATTGAGATTTTAATATCAATTTAAAAATTATTTAAGTATTTATAAGTAGCTTTCAGCCCGCTGAAAGCTGTGAAAATGATGAAAAGTTAATTTATACCTGACCACAAAATGAAAATTGGTGCAGTACTTTTTGAGTTGATAGCAAACGGACAGACGCGGCAGAGGGTTTCAGGACTTTTTATTATATCTAATATGAATTTAGTCATTAATCAATCTAAAAATTAAAGAATTTTTCAAAAATAAGTTTACTTTTCAACATTAAGCTCAACTTCTGAATTGCTTATCTATCTGTTAAAATAATAAACGTTTTATGAAAATAAACGTATTTTTTACATCTGGTCCTATCTCGTAAGTTATTATAATTCTTCTAATTACATTAAAATTCAATTGTTAATCAGAACGTGTCAAATATTTACATACTTACTAGCTTTACATTCAGTTTCTGATTACTAATAACATATTATCACAATTATGTTATCTGCAACATTCTTCGTTGTTCTCAGCAACACCTTTGCCAGTCTGAAAAAAAAAGTAATAAAAAAAAACATACCTTCAATCGACGTCCCCAAAATAGAGTCTATGGTCAATGTTAATACAGCCGACGCGAGTAATACTGGCCATAAAATTAATACGTAAAACATTTTGACCGATACACCTAACATTGTTATTAACACATAATTTAAATTAAAAAAAAAAAACAATTAAGTTTTTTTAACAGAGAAAAAAAAGATTCTATTTTATTTCCCGCCACTTATGTCTGGCTGAATGTCAAAGCTCCCGCCAAAAATTGCGCACTGTCAGTGAACTTTTTTAAATTTTTCAAGGATAAGGAATACGTCCATTCGGTTTTGATTTTACAAATAATGTGGCGCAAATCTTCTTGGGTGTGTACGTTTCGGTTCGCTTAAATCGTTGTCTTAGTTAAATTGAATGAATCGTGGTCAGTTTTCACACTTTAATTCATTATTTTTATAGACAATGGATTGTTTTGATATCAATTAATTTTTCAATTTTATGTTATTAATGACTGCAAATACTTGGAAATATGTAGCATAATTTTATTATGCTATCTATATGAATATTTTTCGTTCATAAAGTTATCAATATGTAAAATAGCAAAAAACATGTTAAAAATATGATTGGATGAACGTTGCTTATGTAAAAAAATGATTCGTTGATTCTATTAAAATACAGAACATAATTCATTATTAATGGTAAGATTGTAAAGAAATGTAATTCATTGAATTTGGAAAGAAACTTGTCATTTAAATTTAATATTTTACCTTTTATAAAGTGTTTTCTGTTCGAATAAATTTCCTCAGAATTTATCTTTTAGGTTTTGGTGTAATTACATTACTAACTATACAAATGATTATTTATTAGAATTAAAATCTCATTCAAATAATGAAGGCCTGTGTCGTGGCCTTTTCCTCTTGGTAATTGCATATCTTGTTATAATTAAAAAGAATAATAAATAGCCAAAGCCATCTTAAAACATAATTATACTTTTTACGTTTGATATAATATCTAAAAGTTAAATAAGTTTTTCATGTCTTTTAAATATTAATTATAAATTTGAAGATACGTAATCTCAGGGTGAATAACAATAAAACCTCTTTGATTAAAAAAAAGCACCAGACCATTGACCCTCCCGCCATTTTAATCATGTCTTTCAATAATATAATAAAAAATAAAACAGTTACAACGTAGGAAATCTTTGTATGAATCATTAACAATTATTTTTACTGAATTAACATAAAATACTGAATCTCACGGCTTTGTAAATTCTATTCGTTAAGTTTGCGTTAGGGATAACATTGGAAAAGTATGGATATTCATAACTGGATATACTGAACTAGGGTATATACATGGACGTATAAAAAAGACGGACGGAGTATCGCCTAAACATTGAGTGAAGCCTAGTAATGGCGGCGACACATCCATCTGTGTGTGCCAGGTTGATTGCCAGATGCAATAAAATTACCCCACACTTTAGTGTTTTTATTTTTCAATTTTTTATACTTTTTATGTGTACTCTCACTATTAGAACCTATGCATAAATACAATTACTATTTAGCTTTGACGAATCAACCACTGGACGCGAAACCAAAGGAAAATGTATGAAAACTTGTTCAACCAATATTGGGGGGAGGAGAGGTGATGTCTTCTTAATTATTATTAAAATAAATAAAATGTCAGTTTATAACCAAACAAAAAGGAAACATGCTTCATACGATTTCAGTATACATACACTTGAAATTTTCAAATTAACTGTCTTATAACAGATGTCGTAGACAGTATTAATTGGCTGTGATATTTTTTTTTAAATATGGTTGTTATATAAGGGTTAGCATAGTATACATGTTTTAGTGAGAAGAAAATGCAAAAACAAATTTGCATTTTGTATTAAATTATTTTATCGTAATTTTAAAATTAATTAACTTTACATCAACTCCCCGACTTTTGGGAGAATGAAATTTTTAAATAATGGCAACACTATGGCAACAGCTGTCCTGATGACAATGGCGGCTGTATTTTTTTCTATAAATTTTGACGTAATAATTTTGTCATTAAAACATTAAATAAATAACGTGCTTCCCTGTGGAATGTAATCCCCTGTGTTTTGTTATTTAAAATTGTACTATTGCGACATCATTTAATCACGCAAGACGGCATTTTAAATATTTTTTGTGAAACAGTGACGCAGTTAATCAGTCGGTAGTTCACGACGTAATGGCGGCCGACTAGCTTACTATGGTGAGAGTGTGTGCGTGTTCATTGTCTTTACACGATCGCTAGCTTACTACGGTGGCTTCACGTTGTTTGTTCGTAAAACGGCGTCCGTCTTTTTTTATACGTCCATGGGTATATAGTAAAAATATTTATTTGTCCATAACACACACGATATTTTGCGGTATCTTAAAACTTAATAGTTTGGTTTTCTCTGAGACTGTCCTTCCTGTAAAAGTCGTTTAAAGCGAAGAACACAAGAAGATACCGCGTTTTGTGCAATTTAAAAATTCATTTGACAGTCGTTTAACTTTACATTTTATAAATTGTATTACATTCCAGGACAAAGGGCAACCACTTTCACCATGAGGAATGATAACATTTACTCGAATGTAAATTATTTTTTTACCTTTCTGTGTCTGTGTCTGTGAATTTCATTCAATTTTCATTGAATTTCATATTTTGTGTGTAAATTTTTATACGTCAAATTAGTTATTATATAATTTGATTTATTAATTGACGACTCTTTACTTTGAATTCAAAACTGAATTCCACTAGAAACTAAGTCTTATCCTCACAAATCTAACCATTAATTTTTGAGATAATTAGAGGTTAGCAATCACGTTATCTCGATCTGAGTACATACAAAAATTAATAAAATAATAACGTGTCAGGATTTAGGGAAGGATGTAACATCAAGAGTATAAAATTATTTTATTTATTTTATTTTTATTTCACAGCGACATTTGGACATGTTAGTTTGTTTGTAAAGGATAATAAGCTTGTACTTGACTTGCTATTTCACTAGCTAGTTAGATCTTATTTTCAAACTAACATGGTTGTAATACCTACACAAAGTTTTATTAGATAATAGCCATCAATAAAAAGACCGCTCCTTATGTTACTTACCTAACTATGCCAAGCACAAGAAGCGCTTTCCATTTGTAATACTTTTCTTACCTCCTATTCTTGTTGCTTACACCATTTCGTTTTTTTCTACTTTATCAGCAAATATTTTGGAGATTCAACACCTTACATCAAAATTCAGCAACGCCATCTATGCCATCTATTAATAAAACAATAATATTTTATTTCTAACTCATTATGGTATGGAACATTTATTAGCAAAGTTCTATGAAAAGATAGAACGTTGCTGGGTAGGCGAGATCAGAAAATTTTTCAATTTATCAACATTTCATCTACATCACCTGCAGTCACCACTTCTCAAAACAGTGAAGAAAAACTTCACACTTGGCCCAGCGTGCTGAATTATGGCAAAACTCACATAGAAGGGTCGAATTCTATGAAGAAACATTACTTAAATGTTAATATGAAATTTTCTTAATAATATCAAAATAGGATAGATTAATGCTGGGATTAATAGGATGGACGACGCGGTTGGCGCAGTGGTAAAGTAACTGCCTACTGAGCCGACGGTCCCGGGTTCGATCCCCGGTCAGGGCAAATATTTGTGTGATGAACTCAATTATTTGTTCTTGGGTCTGGGTGTTATTATCTATATATGTATTTATTAAATATTATATTATATTTATCGTCGCCTAGTACCCACAACACAAGCCTTAATTGAGCTTACTGTGGGACTAGGTCGATTTGTGTAATAATGTCCTATAATATTTATTTATTTATTATTTATTATTTATTAAGTACATGTGTTTTTTTTTATATTTCACTAATTGTATACTTTTAAACTTATTTTTCGCATGTTGTGTTTACCTATACCTAAGTGTTTTTTTACATTGACCTTATAATTGTGTATGTGAATTTTGATATTTTATATGTAGGTAATGTAAACGAACGTTGGTAGACCAAATAAATAAATAGATAAATAAAATACATACAAGCATTTAGGACATCCTACCACTATTTGGAAACTTTTTTTATAAATGGCCCGAGTGGCCCGATTGGATAACAAGAGTTATAGACTGTGTTTAATGATTGAAATTTAAAGGAGATATTAAGTAAATTTATTTTTATCAAGCGTGAAATAATAGATTGGAATAGATGTAAATAAATTTTTAAATACCATAAGTATTTAGGAAAAACATTCGCTACATGAGACAGGGAAAACTGACGGCTATGCTGACTGTTTGTAGTGGTAAAAAGAGGAGCTTTCAGCATGCGTTTTGAAGGTTGGTAGACCGTGGCAGTATAAATTTTAATATTATTGACACTAACTTTGATAAAAAAACAAGGTATTATTACTTATTAGATAGATAGAAATATTCTATCTAGTCGGATATTCTATCCTTGCCTTACCATCTTATATTAAAATTATCAATTCGCAAGGATAACCATCGTACAACACTCGATTTAATTACACTCTCTGACCCAGAACGGTACGATGTATTGTTTAATCGTTTCCTACAACATACAGGTCGATGACTTAGAATATACCTTCGTTAAACTAAGAACCATAAATAACACCTGACTCAGTCCGTTAAGTTTTATCTGATTGCAAGATGGGAGGATCCCAGAAACTAATAGTACGTTTATTCAATGTACATGTCTAAGATAGATAAAGCCGTTATATAGTTATAATTATTAATTTCTACCTAATACGGTCTTACCGCCCGCGGCTTCACCCAGGTTTTCAAAGACAAACCCGCATAGTTCCCGTTCCCTGGGGATTCCCAGAATAAAACCCATCCTATGTGTTATACCATAAGATAGTTACACGAAAACAATTCATTACTATCTAACTAGGAATATAGTTATAAATCAGCCCAAGTTTAGTGATGTACTTATATTACTGGACTACTACGCTACATTAGCTATTTTTGCAAGCACTTTTTCTTAAGTATTGGATACCATCGCATCGGTTCAGATGGTTGTGAAGAGCATTTTTACATATATACATTTTATATAGGTAAATTAGGAAAAACCTACTTATTTAGATTCGTAGTACCTACCTGAATCTTCTTTATAGAATAGGAACTGCTGTAAGTCTATTTTTAAAACTTATTTCCTTCATTTTAACTGATATTGTAGTAAAATTTCAATATTTTTAAGTATTAGAATTAACATGATCCAGAATGAGACAAATTCAGTAGATATACCTATATAATTATTAGCGGTTCGCCCCGGCTTCGCCCCGGCTTCGCCCGTGGTACCTACATGTTTACGTTTTTTTTCATAAAAACTATCCTATCTCTCAAGTTGGATCGAACTGCACATGGTGTGCGAATTTTATTATAATCGGTTAAGTGGTTTAGGAGTCCATTGAGGACAAACATTGTGACACGAGATTTATATAATATATAAGATAAGTAGATATACCTATCCCTTTCATTTCAGACATAATTAGTTCTTGATTTATTTTCATAATCAAACATGTATTTAGCTAGACTACGTTGAAGCGCTTTTGAATTATCAATTTCAAATTATCTTTTATTTAATATTTACAATCGATTCGGAAAGAAATAACAACAGCGAAGAGCAAGCAAGAAACTCTGTAATAGCTCTAGAAATCATATCATTTTTAGAAAAATCGTTTATTATTTTCAAAATAATAATGCTGTCAGATAACTTTTCTGTGGTACAAAAAACTATGATTTTATCATCCTACATATTTTATTTCATATGCTTGCAAAGCAATAATCAATTGCTTTTTTGTAATATACTTAAAAGGATATTAATTGGGAAAAATAAAAACACAAAATGGGTTAAAACATTTATTAATAGATTAAAAGGAATAAGGTTTATTATTGGAAATTATATTTATTGAAAAGAAAATACAATGCAAATATTAAAATAACCTGTATTCATACACAAAGATACCAAATGTGAAATAATCAAAACTTATATCTAATACTAAAATCTGCTTAACATAAAAATAATGAAAAGTATGTTACAAACATTTTTTTGGATTTTTTTATTTTAAATTTTTTTTTTGTTTTTTTATATATTTTTTGTTTGTTTGCTCTAACCCGGAGAGGGAAAAAACACGACGACATAACTTACAAATAAAGTCTACAATCGCAGTTTTGAATGAAATCCAAAGCTGAAATCCTAGAGCCATTTTGATTTTATTGTTTATTTGTTAAAAAACAACAATAAAACCAAAATTCCATATAACTAATCTAAATACTAAGACTTGTTGACCGAAAACTATGTAAGCGAATATATTATGGGCCACTTCACAATGGGCAGCGTTGGGCGAATACGCAATCACGATGGTCTAGACCTAAATGTCTATGATTGGTCATTGTAGATGTTTCATAATTGCCGTAATGACAAACATCGGCCATCATTTGTTGGGCCAACGTTGCCCAATGTGAAGATGGTCCATCATGTGCAAATACTGAATTCGCTCGGGACAGCGTGTTCCAATGTTGTATTATATTTAAATACTGACGTGCTAAAAGTGAAGAAATACTGAATGACGTCACGTGCAGTATTGCCAGGTTCTATTCGTTTCTAAATGTAATGCCGCGTTTACACACTCGACGAACATTCGACGAAAGGTTTCACGAAATATTTGTCTAAGTATTTTACGAAATACTCAACGAATCGTTTGAACATACATTCGATGGAATATTCAACAAAATGTTATGTTGCAACAAATTTTAATTTCATAAATTGTAATTTACATATTCGTTAATATGTAAAATAAAAGGTACACAATTTTATTGAATTGGAATCTAAACAAAAATATTGTAAATAAGTTCTTATTTTGTGTGTACTAAATTAAAAAAAAAACTGAATATACGCGAACCTCAAGGCGAATAGCACGTTTTCATGCGTTCATTATTCGCTTCGCTATTCGCACGAATGTGTAAACGCAGCATAAAAAATCTATTCTATCCGATACGAATCTACGAGTTTCAAATTTAAACAATATTCGAATGTAAAACAAAATTTAGATCGCGAATAGAATATGCATCGGACCGGAATTGAAAAATTTTGCGTGCAATTTATTAAAAAGTGACAATTTAAATTTTGTGTAGGATTTAACTGTAGAAATAGGGCTTTTTGGTGTTATTTCTATGATTTTAACTTGTGTTATTTACGCCACAGATTAAAAATCATAATTAAGTTAACAGACAATCTTCTAAGCCTAATTACAACATACTAATATAAGACAAAAACCAAAAAATTATTAGCAAAAAATCGAATCTCTAGAATCTATGCACTTATCCATAGACAATATAAACCAGACGGACAAAAACCAGACACAAAAAAATGACAGAAAATTACCAGACACAAAAAATTTGTAAGACCCAAAAATTTTTTTTTCAATCTACTATCTATGGTCCGATGCCTACTCTATATAACCATAGACCTGGTCACTGCATGTTATAGTGCAGGAACATATACGCCGGGTTCGCTATATCCGCGGCCAAGGGTGAGTTGGGCGGGAGCAGTTGGAAGCCCATGAACATGAAGGTGCGGAGTAACGTCGCTCGGTCCGCGCGGGTTTTTAGCACGCAGATTATGCAACTGGAAATAAAAGGATTATTTTAACAAATTAACTATGTAAAAAACGACGTGTGTCACTCGGGGACTGCCGCGGTAAAGCTATTGCATGCTATGCCTTCAAGCC
>CAJQZM010010911.1:0-12629 GCA_907164665.1 Colias nastes | reverse complement strand
ACCGCCATCCTGTTACAAATGACTCGAAATTTTGTGTCAATATCTCCGGGTCTCGTTTCTTTTTCAGGTTAGTAAATTTTTCATTTTAGTAACATTGTTAATGTAAAAGTTATACGTATGTTAAATGTGCAAATATTAAAATAAAGTCTCATCTTTTTCAGAGGAGAAACACATATAGTTTAATTTAAAATCCCTTATATATATAAAATAAAAACTAAAAATAAAATGTTGTTTTATTTTATTTGCTGACCATACACTACTACAAACGCAAAAATTTCTCCAAGCTAATTTACCTGTAGTCCACATTTAATTTAAAAACAAGTTACAATTAAACATTAAAGACTTATCAGAAAAAAATAGAGAAAATCTTTCTTCAAAGGCGTACTTTGTACGTTTGGAAGGGTTATATTTTACTTTGTTATGTCGGTAATATCAATAAAAATATATTATTCAAAGGGTTAGAATATACTGTTTTACGTCGTAGAATCGCGAAAAATATTTCCATATAAGTAGAGTTAGCTTACGAGTTACGTGGGAGGCTTTTACATTGATCTGATTTGAAATACCAGATTGGTTTATCCTAATCCTGAAGATAGGTAAAAATATAGTTGTTTATGTACGAAATACCTGATTTCTTATGTATGTATTCATAAGAATCTATCGATTTCGAACACTATACACTGAACTGAACACTGTTTAAACTACTTAGTTGTCATAATATCTTCGGAAACAATTTGATCGATTTTTATGAAATGTTAAAAGTATATTCGGTAGTACTGAGAGTGGATCGTAAACTATTTATATAATATTATATCACTGAGAGATAAAGGTAGACAGAACAATGTTATACATACAATTATTATAGGTAGCTAGCTATAGGTATACAATAATATATCACCTTCCCAGTGTGAAAGTTACAAACCAATTTTATTGCTCTTATACTGAAAGCAAAATAACCCGACTCTATAGAATTTATTACACCGTCAGCAAGTTAAAGATCAGTTATCTCTTTAGCTGCTAAAGTCTGAGAGATAAAAAAATAAAACGATTGAAGACGATAGACTCGGCGCTCGTGTAAGCGCCAAAGGCCTGTCTTGTTTAGTCAGTAAATACGTATACTCAGAGAGCGAGAGTTAGTATGTCTTATGTCATCTGTTTAGTTGGGAATTATTGTATCAGTAACTGTGTAAATATAGCAATAATCCATAGCATATAAGTTTGCTTTAGGAAAAACAAGTAACAACGACAAACACGATTTTAAAAAGTTACAATCAAAATTCTACATCTACGATGGCATTATAAATAATACACACATAATTTTTGATTCAAATACCTATCACTTGATGGAAACTTCACAGCTTACAAAACGATTGACTTTATCGTTTAAAACACGCCAATTACGAGTTTATAAACATCTTTCTTAAAATATAATGAAAAAAGTTCTTGAACAAATTTTCAGAGTGTAAAACGTAAATGTAACACTAAATCATACAGTATGTACACAGTAATTAATAAAACGTCAATATCACATCTATCTCTACATATTTTTTTCATAAATATGATGTTCCAGCAAAATCCCCAACCAGCACTCGGACTATTATAAAATGGTCAGTACCTTATACGTTAAGGACATGACACTTGGCGGGGAACTTAAATCAGCTGCCAATGCACCTGAGGAAATGTCGATTATGCAAATAAGCATCAGCTTTAAACTAAATGCCGCTTCAGAAGTCACTATAGAGACTTTGCGACCTTATTCAGAGAATATGCTTTTTTTGGGCGTTGAATGGATGGTGTTGATGTTTTTGTTAGTTGTTTAGGCTGTAGGTTCTTTGTTTTCTTATGAATATATTATATAGTTTTATCCCTTTACTGCTTCCTACTTTTAAAAATACACACACACATCAATAAAAGGAATGAATAAATATTATTATTGTTGTTAAAAAGATTTATGGGGCATAAAATAATAAAATAAACCTTAAAGGTCGTAGGTACTGTGATCGATATTTTATTCATGTCAGTTTTGTTATTAACACATTTTAAATTACATTTTTAATAATTACCTACTTAATAATACTATATTATTTTCTAACTTCAACTATTTATTCAACAATTTACTCTATTCAGATAAAACATTTTCATGACACAAACCACGGTTTTATTGAAGGCACTAAAACTACTTCAACAATACGACGTGTCACTGAAATAAGTATTTATTCAGCTTATTTTCTCTAGTTTTATGTATCTGCGGGACACAAACAAACGGCAATTTGTTGAAAAACGACTTCAATTGAATGGCGAATTAAAGTGCATCCTTTCAATTAATGGACCTTTGGTATTTTTGTTTGGAATTTATCCTCTATTATGTTTCCTATATGGTAGTTTGATTGTGTTTTGTTTTTTGTTAACGTTAGTAAAGTATCTTTTATACTATAGTACCTATACTCGCTGTCCCGGCAAACGTTAGCTTACTCTTATCATTTAGGAATATGAAAAATAGATTTTGTCTGACTTTTAGACGTATCTACTCGATATGCAAACAAAATTTCATGATACATAATCGGTCGAGCCGTTTCGGAGTAAATTAACTTCAAACACCACAACACGAGAATTGCATATATTCGATTAACTTCACGTGAATTTGGTTCAAGGTAATTTGTAAATGTCGCGTTGTTTGTTAATTTATTATTTCTATTATTTCAATAAATTCTACATAACTGTATAATTTTCATCTTGTTAATAAAAGGAGATATAAATTTTACCTCACACCATCAAAGCTACAATAATTTACATCGAGATTTATGATTCCTTAGCAATGATTCTTCTTTATAAATTTGTATACCGTTTCATTTATGACGTGATTTTTCCATCTTATAAATTAAAAATTTGTACAAAAGGCTATACAAAGCTTGAATACTATCTAAGAAAATACTCTTGAACTGTAGGACTTCATTTATACACAGTAAATATAGAGCTCTGTTTTCTTAAGAAAATTTCTTACGAAGATAAAAAATAAACCAAAAAAACTAAGTGATGAAGCACCAATTTAAATCCTTGGAATTGCTTTCCGCGTACATTTATTCATTGTAAATACACGTGGTCGCTATCTTTATAACCTTTTTGAATGCAAATTACGTTAAGCTTGAACTTAATTGTGCAATTAATCCGCATTGCTAATTGCTGAGAATAAAATAAAGGGAAGTATAAAAAATATTTTTACGGTTAACTTTTACCTGCGTGCTTCTGGGTATGTTTATTAGTGGTTATAATGTTGAATAATGCAAATAATGCTTAACACTTTTATGGTAGGAACAGGCAAGGCATTGGCTGTTTTACTTCAATTTAAAACTGTATAAGTACCTACTTTCATAGCTATGTAAGTATAACAATGTTCGTAAGTACACAGTAGAACGCTCAAACTAAACTCAGTTTAGAAACCTAGTTTTGCTTGAATTAATATAGCTTCAGTTATCGGAATATGAACAATACCTTCTATATTATAATACTCATACTGTTGCGTAACATACTGTGCTTGTTCCCAAAATAGCTGAGACTAAACCTTATATTCCTTCCCGAGAATATACTATCATATAATCGTATTATATAGAATGAAGCTGTATAGTTCTAAATATAGTAAACAACATAACATTTATTTTAGTTTTATTTTCATAACAGTCTTAATATAGTACCTACTAACGTTATTTATTTAGCCTTAAATGCCCACTGCTAACCTTAGTATTAAAGAATTAAAAAGAGATCGACTTTTGTATTTAGGTAAATGTTTATTTCTCTATTGCATTGTATTTATTTGTAAGTATAATTTTCTTATAGTAAATATATAAAAGATACAAAGGTGACTAATGAAAGGTGATGCAAATTAACTTTAAATACAAAGCTTCACGAGGTTAAGTTACTCCGCATAGGCCAATTGCAATTGCATACGGAAGCAAGCTTATCCCGAGGTGTCATGTCATTTGCTTTTCATCGTGTAATATTCTACCTATGTATAAATGTTTATTTATTCGCGTGCAAGTATTAAAGGCTTGAGAAAGTATAATTAAAATACTATTGACTGTACCTATTACAACAGTACGATTTTTCTAATGTCTAAAAACTTTCAGTATCGTAAACTCATCGTCTATTTTCTTTATATAAAGAATTCAAAATTTCCAGCATCAACGCCATAGTAAAATAAACATATCAGTATGCAAATAAACACATTTCACTTTATTTAAAGAGGAAAACACTTCTTAAATTTACCAAGCATAGAAGCATCGTTACAGTCCCGCGTAACAATATAGTAGGATAAGCCCACGCTCATTGCCGTCATTTTCTTGATACCAAATGCAATTTAAATTTGGCTCTCGTACAAAATGTAAACAAAAGAGATTAGTTCGTGGTTTTCGTTGGAAGCGCCTTTTTATGATACGATTTGTGAAACGGACTGTATACGACTGTTTCATTATGTTTGGTAATTTGCAATATGTTTTTCAAACGTTATAGAATTTATTATTTCCATGTTATTAAATAGATAACAAGCAAATATATATTTAAAGTTAAGTAATTTGAAAACAAAATTCCTTACGGTAGGGATTGTATTACATAAGTAGCACATAATATTATTAAATATTAAATTCAATATTTCAGCGAATTAGTATGTAGGTGCCTTTCAAAATTAGTATCATTTCCAAGTTAAAAATCTTTTGGGTAAATAATTTTAAGCTTTCAGTTAAATTATAAACATTAAATTTTGGAGTAATTAAACGACTTCTACATTCAGCAACGCAAAGCTTAAAATTTGCGTACGATTATATTTTATACAATATATTGTACACGATATGCACGATATATCGTATACTAAAATATCGTACCATGTAAAGGGAATCTAGCTTTGTGTAATAGCTTCTAATGAAGTCTGCGCAGAGCTCGGCCATTCATTCGAGAGGATTGTGCTTAGACATTCGAGATATCGCATTTTAGGCTATTTGATTTTTGTCCTACTATATTACGTACTCATTTATTAATAATATTTATGTACATTTTAAGTAATAACGTGAAACTATATTATTATTTTTAAAACTACAATTTCACAAGGTTACCGTTAAATTATTTACATTCAATTTTTCCTTGATATTCATCTCGTTTTCGAATCATGACAAAAACATAAACACAAGCTCCTGAAAAACAACCATACTCATTAAAACAATAAAAGCGAATTCAAACATGGCAAACAAAACAATCCTAACACAATAAAAAGAAAACTTTTAAATGATTAAAAAGCTAACAAACATGGCGCGAAAGTGGTCAGTACATAAATTGAAATTCCACTTGATAAAATTATTCTTTCCCCAAACAAATCGGAATCCGTTACAAATGTTTTCGATGGCTGAACATCAATCTCAATTAAAACAAATTCCATTCAACATTTACATAAACCCACTTTTATACCATTGTACAAATTATAAGAGAAAACAATTCATCAATCAAAACACGGATATCTACTTTAAAATACATTAACAATCTTAAAATAGCGTCGCTTTGGTGTTCACTAATGAATGTGATGAAATGCTAAAATATGAGAACTTTTTGAACGTTCACTCCGCGGGAACTATTAAAGTTTGTGTGCAACTGAATCTGATCTAGTTTATTCGTTATAAAATTATATTATCATTGGGAGAAAGAATTTCCGGGTTTATTCAACTAACGAATGTAGAATATTTAAGGAAAGTTTGTTATTTTTGTGTTTTAATAAAATTGTATTATTTCCTAAATATTATCACGTTTTATAATTTATTCGAATTAAGATCTATTTTGAGAAATGATTCGTATGAATCTTTTTAAACTATTTTAGACTAGACAACAAATAGTTTAAAAAGAACATTGATAAAACAAATAATGAAAGCGCAAAAAACAACTGAAATATATACCATTTACTCCAATATCGAAATTTTAAATTTCGAGTTACTATTTTTAAAGCTCATGATTAAGGAATAACTCTATCATAAATTCTTCAACACAATTATATGAACTCAACCCTACCAGTTGTATGGAATAATTATACGTGTTTATCTTAAACAGATGCTCATACCCAAACTAACTACATACCTCTATAATTATTATTAATGAACCTGCCTTTGATAACCTACATCGAAATTAAATTGTCACGAAAACATTTGTGTATCATTTGTTATATTTACTTAAGTATTTAATTCGGTAAAGTTCTAACTGAGTGGATCCATTAGATGATTGATACCATTCTTGTTATTGAATAAGATTTGTTAAATTTAGGGCTTTCGCTACACGAGCGATTATTATAAAAAAACATTATGACATAAAGAGCTTCTGTTAATTCCCATCTCAATGGGAAAATATGAAAAGTCAGTCAAGTGTAGTGTGTGTCTTTAATTTGACCGAAGGTATATAGCAATTACAATTCGTGGAACAAATACATAGTGTATTACGTAGTGAAGACATTATTTCTGTTTTCCATAGAGCAAGTGATACGTCACAGACATTTAAATAATATAACCCTGTATGAATTGTCACGTGTTTCTAAATATCTGCAGTCTAGAACATCGTTCTAATGTTAAAAAGAGGCAACGTTTGTGACGTTGCAGTTGTACGTTTTAATCACTAGATCTACTAGCTAGATTTGAAAATTCTTCAACCACTACAAAGTCACATTACTAATTGTGAAGAGTAGGAAAGTTGTGCAAGTATTAGAGGTCGGAACAAGCAATTAGTTGCGCAATAAAGTAAAAAAACGCTGCTTCTTATCGTCCATTTACAATCAGCCTTAGAGCTTTGTAAACTCCTAAATGGGCGGATGTATATTTGACGCGGGCTGACATAGTGACGCCGTAATAATGCAGTCCGCTCGTTATAAAACAAAACGCGGTTATGGTCCGCTGACGGCCTTTTTAGTACGCCTATTCAATGTTTATTATATACTTATGCATATACATTTAAAGAATTCACCCACGGTAACTGCTAGTTAAATCTAATTTGAATTGAAAATTATTTACGAATATATTTACGTAATGGGCAGGACCCGTTTTTTATGGGCAAACGTTCTACATTGTGTTTTTGAATGCTTGCTCCAGTTAAATGATGTTTATGTTTGCTTATATATTTTACATAACATTTTACGTGCCCATACACATTCTTTTTTGCTGTGTATAAAATAATTAGAACAATTTGTAAACCTTCATTAATTAAAGCTTACCTGCGCCCGTAAAACATCAAGTGAGTATATAATTTGAATTCTCCCTTAAAATAATATTACGTTTCAGGTTTATTCCTATGTAGGAATTCACATGTGTGAAATGCATATTAAGGACTAAGTAATATGAAAAAGCTATTGCATAGCATGCCTTCAAGCCACACCTCCGTGTCCGTCGGAGTGGGGAGCGTGAGGTTTTTTCGTTACGGAATTTCTCGATTCGGTCCCCGCGCTCAAGGCCCGCGATAGAAGCTATGCAATAGCTTAAAAAATACCAAGAAAGCTTTTATATAAACATAATTATATACCTAGCAATAGGCCAACGTTTGTACATATTTTTCTCTTGTTGTTCTTTATGTATATCTATTTCCTTTCCAATATTTAAAGAATTAAATAAATATAATTCCCATAGCCATTACAAATCTAACTGCGTAATTCTCAAAACGACCCTAAGCGAAGAAAACAAATTCAGACGCGGATAAACTTTGATTAGATAATCCTTAAATCGAAAGCATTTTAACTCGAATTTTATTCAAAAAGTTACGTTTTGCAGCCTGCTTACAAATGGGCAATGGATGAACAAAATTATCTTCATTACTCCGTCCATCTTTACACAGGTAAGTTTTAATGTCCTTAGCGAAATTGTCCTAATATTTCTCTTTGAAAATTTCAGAGTAAATCCTCGTTTATTTTATATTACTCTTTTTATACGTTATTGTTCCAATAACAGCGTTGTAAAGGAAGCTCGGAAGTAAATTTATTATGATTTTATGATATAATAATGTGAATTAACGAATCACCCTCGCCTTGGTAAGTCATCACTACATAGTATAAAACAAAGTCGCTTTCTCTGTCCCTATGTCCCTATGTCCCTTTGTATGCTTAAATCTTTGAAACTACGCAACGGATTTTGATGCGGTTTTTTTTAATAGATAGAGTGATTCAAGAGGAAGGTTTATATGTATAATAACATCCATTAAATAGTGGAGAACTACTGTTATTTTTGAGGTTTCTAATGTGATGTCATAAATAATTTCATTTTTTCCGCTTACATTGCAAACGCAGGCTGAACCCTACGCGTTTTATCAAAATAATGTACTAAGTATTGTACACATTGAAAAGGTCTACAGAAAAGTCCGTGATGGTATATGTCTATCTCTTATGGATAACCCACAATAACTTTTTTTTGTCATTTACTTTTTACGACAAAATAATGGCTAATTTTCGAAGCGATTTTAACCAATACAGCATTAATCCTTAACCAATTAAATGCCTTGAATACATTGTTCATTTAATATAGATCTATATGGCCCTTTACACCGTATGATTTAAGTGAATATTTTCGAAGATATTACAGATTTAAAAATTGCGGGACGTAGCGTTTGCGGCGGTACCGGCCGGCCGCCATTGCACCCGTGCGAAGCCGGGGCGGGTCGCTAGTAAACTATAATATCAAATTCTGTCTAAATATAATATGAGAAACATTGTAGAAGTAGATACATAAACTATACATTAACTATGGTAGTACATTAAAAATAAAGATATAATAGTTGAATTCCGTTTTTGAAAAAAAAGTTAAGTTTATTAAAAATACGAGACAAATGAATCTGCCTGACATAATATCAAAAATGCATTTTTGACTATACTACAATCTAAATTATATTGATATAATACAATATCTTAACACAATAATTTTAATATCATCTACATCAAACAAACATCTAAACATCAATATCATTACCGCTCAAAATTTCACCGAACTAAACGAAACGGAGACATAAGCTTGTATTGATAATTACTAACTCAATAAGCAAATATCTTTGAAGACGCTTCCTAACTTGTAACAAAGGAAAAGCCTTTACTTTCGAATGGTAATTAACAAGTCTCAGATTTATTACGAGTCGAATTAGCTTTTACGTTCATAATCGGAAAACGTTTTACAGTCCGTATTATAATTAATTACTAACATGGATTTATGACAAATCCGAAACTCGGGAATGATAAAAGGATTAAGCCGATTTGTAATGTGCTGTGTTAATAGATATTGAAGTTGAGTAACTGTGTAATCTTTTGTGAGTGCGTTTTTTTCATTTTTTTTTATTTAAGTAATTGACAATTATCGAATTGTATATTAATATACCGATATTCGCTTTTAATGGTTATTTTTGGGATAAAATTGGCCGTAAAACTTTAAGAAGAATTCAATTAATTGTTAATTATTTCAAATACTAAAAGTATTTAATATTCTAGCAAGTTAAATATAGACACAATAAGTAATTACATGATTTAAATTCTATTATCTGACTTTTAATTGGATTATAAACATTCCGAGTAAATTTAAATCTACTTAACATCGAAGCCTAATTATTTTGATAGATGAAATTGCTTCAAATCTAACATTAAACGAATAAATCCAGGCCAATAATAATGCCAGACTTTATATTTATTCTAAACTATGATTTCTTGTTAATTTTCATTTATAGTCGAAATATATTTATTTGTTCACAATGTACTTACATGTAAACTTAATTTGTAAACTTAATTTTACTTAATTTGTACCTAAAGAAATTAAATCTGTGGTATTTCGCAAACATTGCGAATTGTTTTAATCAGAGAATTGCTCTAACAACCGTCACCACGAATCTTAGCACAGTTAACTTCAGTAATAAAAGTCACACGCGCTGCTTATAACCGACATTACAATTTAAGGAAGCCGAAAGGGTAGCGACGAATTTCGTGGAAACTTTTGTTTGTCAGACCCTGAATTGTTTTACAAACAATGTTAGTCACTTTATGGTACACTAGCTCCTCTGCATTGACACCATTTACAAAGAATCAACGTAACAATACTTATAACAGATTTCACTTTTTGCTAACAAAACGTCCCTAGCGTAAATTGCACCGGGACTTTTCCTCTCGTTTACGTTTTTCTAAAACAATGTACTTACTTTACGAGTGATTTATGCTCTTTGAATATTATGTTTGAAAGCGAAATTCTGTGACTCAAAGCCGTCTTTGAGCTTACAAATTATATTTGTCCCGTGAGACAATTGTAGGTTTTTGTCGAAATGTATTCTCTGTTTCTATTTATAAATAGCTGTAGCTGTTCAATATTCTTTCTTTCAAAGCATTTTTATTACATTTAGGCAATAAGATTTATATCTTATTGCCTAAATGTAATAAAAATGCTCCCAAGATAATTAGGTGGGTATTATTATTAATAAATACGCGTTTTAATCAATGAGCTTCTTCTAATGAAATGTACAATAAAAATATTTTACGTTACCCCACTGATTAGCTGTAATAATTTTCTTATAAAAAGCCGACGTATCCAGTTCAAAAGATGGTCAATAAAATCTAATAAAGGGTCCGTAAACATTTATTTGACCGGACCCACAATTTTTAAATTATCTGACTTACGGCTTGTTAATTTTGACCTGCATTCGAGCAATAACATAAAGAAGATAGCCTTAGTAGTTTTTATTGTAGTGGTATAAATATTCACCTGTTTTGAGAATAGCAAAGGTTGCTCTCTTTAATTTATGGTATACGAGTGTTTAAATAAAAATAGTACCTATGCAATAATAATTTCAAATTAGATTCAAAGATTTAAATACTAGTAGTAGTAGACATTAAAATACTAGTTTCATATTAACGTATCTATTAATAACAATATTAATACCATACTAATATTTATCATGAGGTCATAAATCCAAGCAATTATTTATTATCTCTACTCCTTTCAATTATAGTAATAGATGCATGATCATTGTTATAAACCGCGGCCATATTTATTTTTAATCACAAGATCCACGTTAACTTATAAATTGGACGTCCGCAGAGCGTAAAGTGGGCTCCAATTAAGGATTTTATAGTTAAAAACGCGTTGTAAAACAATAAATCCTACAATAGCCTCGTACCCTATTAATTAACCGTCCAATTTTAAAATAATAGCGTTTGCGTGTCCCCGGTTTATTTAATGAACAATCCAGTGTGATGTTACTGGAATTTGGAATTGTTTTAGATTTGTGAACGGTCATTAAACTTTATCAACTTTATTGGATACTAGAAATATGCCCCGCATTCACCCGTGATACATGTTTACGTTTTCTCTCCGTAAGAACCGTACTTCAAGGAATATTATAAAAAAAAAGAATTAACGAAATCGGTTCATATACAGCGCTTAGCTGAGCTGAGCTAGCAATAAATGTAGAGCTTCATTTTCATATTATAGATGTAAACTTCTATCAATTCTAAATTGCAAAAATAGTGGGTATTACATCATTTCTTACAATAAAAACAAAAATGATCCAGTTTGCCAAGGTTGGAATAAAATGGTGACCGATTTATCGAATATTGTAATGAAGTGATAAAGAATGACTAACATCATGCAAATAATTAATTCCAGATATTTTGTTAATTAAATATTTCGCTACAGATTGTATTTAAGAATGTTTATTCATTAAAGATATCTTGTTGATAGTGAATCCAAAATTTAAATAAAATATTAATTTCGATGAGCGTATCTGATTAAAACATTTTCATCACAAATATTTAATTAAATCGTAAACTCAAAACACAATTTAGAACATACGAATAAATTTTATAGCGTCTGTAACTAAAATTTAAGTAGCACCGTATTTATTAAATAGCCGTATAAATCTCCTTAATTTATATCCAACGACATAATAAGGAAAACGGTATTCTATACTATGTCCAGTCCCACATTATTTATAGCTAGACTTGTACGAAGTCAAGCGTCTATAAAAGTAAATAAAACTCAAGAAAAAGCAATAAATCCTTTACAAAGAAAGGCGATATAACCTCCCGGTAAAGGTACTTTTGGTGATTTAGACGTAATATATTCCCGCGGAATAAAGAATAAATACGGCATAAATGATATGATGGCTAATTTGTGGCTTATTCCTACGCTTGATAGAAATATATGAGGTAATAATTTATTGTTGTGGCACTGTTAAGAATATTTAATTCCTTTATGGTGTATTTGTTTAATTCACAAGTTTGAAATATGTTGTCAACTTTGAAAAGACAAACAAAACAAACGTTTAATTTATTTATTACGATCTTGATCATTCAAAAAATTATTTAAATCATATAAAAGTTTGCCGCATAACCTGAATATTTAAAACATTCTTTTGCAGACAAACAAAATACAGAATATATTTAAGTATGTTTGTAGGAATCCTTATTCTTTGCTATCTAGAATTTAGTTGTTTGATGTCCTATAACCAAATTGTCTACAGAACAACAACGACTTGATGGCTGCCTATTTTTCTCAATTAAAGCTTTTAACAATTACTTTTGAAAGCTATATTTAAAGCTCAATTCTTACAAAAAAAAAAAATAACCACTCCTGTATCTCAAAGCCTGCTCTGCAATCGTAAAC
>CAJQZM010010910.1:0-15959 GCA_907164665.1 Colias nastes | reverse complement strand
TCCATTATAGATTACATCAACATTTTCAAGTTTTTTATGTTTTTTTTGAAAATCAAATCCTATACCTCTTAAAAAATCACCCGTTAGTATAGAATAGAGTAATATGCTGACTAGTAGGGTCCTAACTTTTTAAAGATTAAAAAGCTTTTTTCTTACCTGTCATGAATTAAGGTATTCTGAAAAGTTTTTGTGACATTTTATAACAATGTGTTTAACATTTTCATAAGTCATATTTCAAAATTAAATGTAAATACCGTGAAGTCGCAAATATCTTTAAACTTCCTTGTTATTTAGTTCTGAAGATCGCAAATACTTCGAGTTACTCCTAAATAAATAGACGAGATGAAGCCACTTCCACGCATTTACACAATCTAATCATTGATTTATGCGATGTTAAGTATGCGAATGTGTGTTAATTTTATATTTTCGAGATTAATTTTATTCCTGGCTACATTTCTTAAATAATATTGTCTCGTAAATCAGTCGGCCCATGTTTTTCTTGGAGCGAGCGAGTCCGTCGTGTTTTGTTTAGAATCACGCACCCCGTCTTCGTTCTAGAGCAAATGTGATTTAGTAGTCGTGAATTGTCTAACTGTATCATTTAAGTATTTTGGTATTTAGAACAATATTTGAGATTGCAAAATACGCGTAGACAGCATAAGAATAGACTGCACACATTTAGACTTAGACAATATCTGTATAAGTAGTTTGTGTTTGTTTTAAATTTTTAATTGTCATTTGTTTCAACATTAACGTTGACTGTGTACTTTTTATTGACAAATGAAATAACTCAAAAACTCAAACTCAAACATTTATTTATTCAATTAGACTTCTTCCAGAAGCACTTTTGAATCGTCATTACATTCTTTAAATTTACCACCGATTCGGAAAGCAGTATCTATGGAGAAGAACCGGCAAGAAACTCCATAGTTGCTCTTTTAAAGTCATGTCCATATACAATATAATTTTACATTACATGTTACTTACATCTAACTACATAATATTATATATTATCATAATATGCCAAAGAACTGTCCTGTTATTCTTACGCGACAACCCTCCATGGATTTTCATCTTCCATATATTCCTTAATGCTGTAGTAGGCTCTCTGAACTAATACATTTTTTAAATAAGTTTTAAATTTAACACTACTAAACTCTTTAATACTATGAGGAATTCTATTGTAAAAACGTATACCTTGGCCCATAAATGAATTTTTAACTTTAGCTAACCTATAAAATGGCATTTCAATTTTATTTCTATTCCTTGTGCCATAACAGTGTCTATCTCCTACTTTTGTGTGTAAGTCCGCGTTTTTGTGTACATGTAAAACATTATTAAATATATACTGTGATGGTACAGTGAGGATACCAATATTCTTAAAGAGATCTCTTAGTGAGTCCCGAGCACGTAAATTATATATAGAGCGTATGGCTCTTTTCTGTAATATAAATATAGTTTCTATATCTGCAGCCCTGCCCCATAGCAGAATTCCATAGGACATAATGCTATGAAAGTAGCTAAAATAAACCAATCTAGCCGTATCTTCATCGGTGAGATGCCTTATTCTTCGAACTGCATATGCAGCTGAGCTGAGCTTAGCAGCGGTGGTGGCAACATGGGTCCCCCATTGTAGCTTCTCATCTAGTGTCAAACCAAGAAAAACAGTAGACTCGACAGGGTATAATACTTCCCCGTTTAAAATGATATCCCTTTTGACCTTTTTTACATTTGGAAGGATAGACTCTACACAATTTGTTTTTTTTGCATTCAATAATAAATTATTAGCATTAAACCAATTAGATATGCGTAAAAGAGCAGAGTTTACTTCGTCAACATTTGTGTCATATCTATCCACATTAAATATTAATGAGGTATCATCTGCAAACAATACTATTTCACACATATCCTGCAAATAATAAGGTAGGTCATTAATATACACTAAGAACAAAAACGGTCCTAAGATAGATCCCTGCGGAACACCAATGTTAATCGGCGCACCGCAAGATTTCTCTCCATTAACAACAACGGTCTGTACCCTGTTCTGAAGATATGAAGCTATGAGGTCCTGAGATAAACCTTTGATACCATAAAAA
The DNA here is from genome assembly GCA_907164665.1 of Colias nastes. Lineage (NCBI taxonomy): Eukaryota > Metazoa > Arthropoda > Insecta > Lepidoptera > Pieridae > Colias > Colias nastes. The sequence continues at coordinate 13,863 of CAJQZM010010910.1, read as the reverse complement.
TTTAGTTTCCGTAATAGAGTGGAATGTTCTACACAGTCGAAAGCCTTAGAAAGGTCGCAGAATATCCCCAAAGCATTCTTTGAATTTTCCCATGCTTTATATATATGTGACAAAAGAGCTATTCCAGCATCAGTGGTAGAGCGCCCTCTTGTAAAACCAAACTGTTTGGCGTGCAGTAAACCATTTGAAACAAAATGACTACATAATTGGTTTAAAATCAATTTCTCGAAGACTTTGCTCAAAGTTGGTAAAATAGAAATAGGCCTATAGTTATTACAGTCTTCTTGGTCACCGCTTTTGAATAAAGGAATAACTTTACTAAACTTTAATAAATCAGGGAATATACCACAGTCACAGCATTGATTAAATATAAACGCTAAATGGTTGGCAATGTTTTCTATAATATTATTTACTAAATTCACAGACATTCCCCAGAGATCACATGTTTTTTTTAAGTTTAATGTTTTAAAAGTTTTAACAATTTCATCTGCAGTCACATGTCGCAATTCAAATAATACATTACACTCCGCAACATGGTCCCTCAAATAGGACTCCGCAAGCACTGATGATGAATTTAATTTTTTAGTAATACTAACAGGGACACTACTAAAGAAATCTTCAAAAGCAAGCGCAACATCAGCACTTTTGTCAATGAACTGTTTGTCCTTGTAGACCGGGAGATATTGACACAAAATTTCGAGTCATTTGTAACAGGATGGCGGTTCTACAGGGGTCTTAGTACGCAATGACAAAAAGAAAAATGATGGTGTGAACGCTGGCACCGGCGGCTTAGTCGCGTGGGCGTTAGTCGTACTCTTCGTAAAAATAGCGAAAGTCAAACGATTTGTAACACAAAAATTTTAGAATTTACCGATAGCCCATAAAAAAGAAGTAGGCGGTAGTGTCATGCCATACTTTTCCGGTGTGACTTACAGCCCGCCATACCGACGCGAATGTGTTGATTAAAAAAAAACAATTCAACCATTTGTACCAGGCTAACTTTTGCACAGGTAACCATCGTCGTGCAGCCATTTACGAAAATCGCCATGCCATACTTTTCGGACGATTCCAAATGGTCGCCATACCGCCGAAAATATGCAAATTTTTTTTCTCACCGAACGATTTGTACCACCCTAAATTTTTTTTTCAACAACTCCTGAATGATTATAAATAGAAGTGTGATAATGCCATACCTGTGGGAGGTGGCGAATGTGTATAAAATTTTTTTTATTGTAAGATGTTATTCGTATTTTAAACGATTTGTAACAGTATGGCACTAATTTTTCCTGTAAGTTTGAGGATCAACAAATATAAATACAAAATTTCAAAGATCTAGGTGTTGGAAATCTTCACTTATATAAATTAATAATAAATTAATTTTTCAAGTATGGCAGCACTTTTTCCCCCTACTAGAAGTATGGCAAATAAAATAATGGTCACATTTTATCAAATACTCTCCAAAAATCCAAATGCAATACTGGTACAAAAAGTTTGGCGAAAAAAAAAATTTTTTGCAGATTTTCGGCGGTATGGCGACCATTTGGAATCGTCTGAAAAGTATGGCATGGTGATTTTCGTAAATGGCTGCACGACGATGGTTACCTGTGCAAAAGTTAGCCTGGTACAAATGGTTGAATTGTTTTTTTTAAATCAACACATTCGCGTCGGTATGGCGGGCTTTAAGTTTCACCGGAAAAGTATGGCATGACACTACCGCCTACATCTTTTTTATGGGCTATCGGTAAATTCTAAAATTTTTGTGTTACAAATCGTTTGACTTTCGCTATTTTTCCGACGAGTTCGACTAACGCCCACGCGACTAAGCCGCCGGTACCAGCGTATACACCATCATTTTTCTTTTTGTCATTGCGTACTAAGACCCCTGTAGAACCGCCATCCTGTTACAAATGACTCGAAATTTTGTGTCAATATCTCCCGGTCTATTGTCCTTGTTACTATTAATTATCCTCATAATATATGTTTATGTAAAGTTCAATCTTATTTTTTATAAAGTGTTTACACTTTTATATTACGACGACATATTAATTTTGCAAAATAGATTTTATATTTTATTACCATTTTTATTTTTTAAATTGCTACCTTTTTTTTACAATAATAATCAGCAGCTTTTGCTTTTCACATTAATTTAAATTTATTAAGTTTTATTTTAATAGACGCAATAATAATAAAATTTGGTTCATACTTGGCGTAAACAGTATGATTAAGTGAAAAGTAATAATTGTTATTCTAATGGATTGTACGCGATTCCGAGCATGCCCTTTTGTAAGAAGTCCAGGATCGAAGTTCTGATTAATGATTGTGCAAGAGAGGGGCTTGTAAAGGTCACCGCTCAGTTCGTTACCTCAAAATAAATTTTCGAAAAATTCGATTGTCAAACACTGGCAAAATAGACAGTAGCATTGGTAATTATTTCATTTAACATTTAACATTTTAACCTACATGAATATATATTTTTTAATTATACCAACTCAAATTCATTATTATTTGTAATAAACTAATAACCCTACCCTGTAAACGCGAATGTTTGTAAAAACAACTGTTTTGAATATACTTATTATCAATGATGTAGGGTTATACAACAGAATACACATGAGCTACAGAAATACCTGCGTTTACCCGCGGTACTGTTTGCGAGTAAAACCGAGCGGCACAACTATAAAGTTAATTGTATAATTAATGTATTTGTTTTTTTTTACTTACCTGAATAGGTTGAGCAAAAAAGTAATAACGTAAAAGTAGTAACGTAATATCGCTTAGGGTGAAAATAAAAATAAAAAACACTAAAGTTTGGAAAATCCAAAAGTGCACGCCTCATAATCTCAGTCGATATTTTTTTTTGTTTATTTAATAACAATTAAACCCCATCGAATCAGACCCTGAAAAATGAAAGGGTTCTATTCCTGAGCATACTCAAGCGTAAGAGAAAAAAAAAGACTCGATTAGTAAAGTATTTCGGTCGCTATCGTGTTAACAAGAAAATCCTCCGCACATACAGACACACGGACGTCCAAGACAGAACTTTTTTAAACTGTTTTTTAACTAGTTTAAATAACAAAAATGACATCAAAAATATCATGAATGTTAAAAATAGTGTTTTTTCTTAATATGTGTGTGTATGTATTATCTTACAAGTGCAATGTATGATACATAAAGACATTTTAAGTTTGAAAAATCAGATGTTTTGCGCGAAGTGACAGTAGTACCCACCTCAACGCTTCGCTTATGAGGCGTGCAATACAAATTAAGTTTATTTTATACTTTCAGTGTGCGCGTGTCCTTAGTAAAACATTATAATGCGGCAGCGTGAGATTATGTGCACAGTTGACCGGCCGGCGGTGTTTACCAAAATCGAGCTTTATTAGACCTTCCTGAGTGAGATGGACACGTTCTGAGAGAACATACTAAATTCATCCTTATAGCCCTTGTTTAGAGCAAACATAATATTCATAGATATATAATAATCGATTACGTTAACATACATTAAAGATGAAAAGATTTATACTAAATGTATTAATGTATAGATCAACCTTTCAGTATCGGTTATCTTAATAGTTCGTGTCCTGTTTTATATTTCCTGTAAAGTATAATTACTGTCAACTTCAAAATATATATTTTATACGATTTTGTTGCTTTAAATAATTATAATTGATGACAAAATAATCTATACTAACAGACTTTAAATATTGATATATTAAAGAAACTAATGCGGGCCTAATCACAGTCATATTCGCTCTAGTAAGTTGTAGTAGCATTTCAAATAAGTATTATTTTTCTTAGAGAATTTATTTTCAATATTAGTTACGTTCTTTACTTACACGTTTATTTCTTTTGAATGTGTATAGTATGTATAAAATTGTATGTTAATTAAAAGTTGTGACATGCACTTATTTCCCGGATTTTTTCTAACTGTTAAGCTAATACAAAGTTGAATTTTCAACGGTTCCAAACGAAATTAGTTATGCATTTCACTCATTATCAATGGCATTGTTTGTGTTCATTATTTTGTCTACTGAACGAAATTGTATGGAATGTTGACAAACAAATTGGTGTACGTTTTGTCGAGACGCCTTATTTAATATTTTATAAAAAGTAGACAAGGTAAAGAAAGCTTATACTTACTCAAACTATTAAAACCAGTTCTTATGATGCTTTTCTCTGTCTTAGGTTATTTTTTTAATTATATATAGCAATAGATAATCCCAAAATGGATGAATAATCCCTAAGGCTTCGTCTATAAAACAATCATGTGTAACATATCCCACAAAATGTTGAAATTCGATTTTCTGACTTTAACTTTCCAAAATATTTTTGAGTTAGTGCTCGTTCACGTAGGTACACGCGGGCGCGGGAGCGGGTGCGGGCGCGGAAAACGTTGCGATCTCGTGTTCACATTAACCGCCAGGCGTTCGCGCGAGTGTGACGTATTGTCAGAGGTCGCAAATATGGACCACGATCTTTTATTTTTAACAGAAAATGCATACCTAAAGTGGGAGATGCTAGAAATTAGAATTGGTGTGCACGAAATTAATAAAGAAAGAGAACGGTATGGGGAATTTCATAATTCATACTTTATATGGTAATTTGAGAGAACATCCTTCAAAATTTTTTAGATATACCAGGATGAGATGATGTGTTTACTTTGCCAAATAGGAGTTCTAGCCTGAACAGCACTAATAAACTCTTCTGTATTGAACGACATGATAAAAACGTGCTATCGTTTCTAGCGACAAGTTCAAACGGTTGAACTTACCTGACGTCGCGAGTGAATCGCGCGCGCCGCCGCTAGTTTGACATGAACACACACAAACGTCTCGGGCGTTTGAAATTGCCGCGAGCGCGCCGCCCGCGCTCGCCGCTAGTTAGCTCGCTACTTAAACCGCACGTGCGTTTTGAACATGGAACACTTGGAAATCACGTCATATGTTTGATATTTCGTGACCGCGCCCGCCACCGCGCCCGCGAGTCAACGTGGACAAGCACTTACTGCATTTATTTACACATTATGTACTTACTAACAACGTTTGTATCTATCTATAGAACTGAATAAAATGATGAAAGTAAGTCAGTTAACAATACCTTTGCCAAATTACTAGCAAAACGGGAAACAGTTATCTGTAAAAACCTACTAACGGGTAATTTTGCAAAAAATCGTGACACCAATCAAAGTGAAATCTCTTTTGCCTCTGTCGAAATCTTATTTGCAATTGTCTTTTTTAGCAAACAACAGGGAATATTATTGTCCTCAAATTATTACTTAAAAGCTTAAAAAGTCAACACTGTTCTAAACAATGAGGTATATAGAAATATAAACAATGGCGGTATTTTAAGAAGCAAAACATCTCTGTTTACAGACAAAGATAAGGATTTTTTAGTTTCTGCGTCCTTTGTGAAAAATAATAGGAGCAATAATTGTCGATTTACTTCTTTGCATGGTATTTAAAATGGACACGCGTCTTTCGAAGTGACGGCACATAGAAACTCACAATTTTTTATTATTTCTTTTCTACAACCAACTCGAAATAAGGTCTAGACGATTTTCTTCCAACATCTGTCGTAAAAGTCAGTTTTTAATTTGGGCATCCATAGTCAGGTTTCTATAAAATTTAGCCGCCTTCTGAACTATTCTTTAAACCTGGTAAGATATGGAATTCTTAACATGCTGCCTTACCGTGCTCTTCCCGTGCTCCATGTTTATCATCCTGCAAACATTATTTAAATATTTTCTACGTACGAAAATTGTCTTCGCCAATAATTAATTGAACAAAAGTTAGTTAACTAATATCTCCAGCTTTAAAAATATTATAAAATATTTTAAATCTTATTTCATTTTAACATTTTGTCTTCGCAAAATACATTGAGTTAAATTTTATACGCACTTTAACACTCACATTTATAATACCTAGAGTTTTAAATACTTTATTGTTCTTAATCCTTACCAATTTTCACTTTAGCTATAGATTCATTTTAATAATAATATTGAGATAAAATTTGCAAACACGTGCAGGTAAAAAATTGGTCGGCAAATGTTCAATAGGTTAGCTCAAAATTTGCTAGAAAGGCTTTTGTTTTACAACACCAATAAAAGCTGATAACGCTGTTTGAATAGTTTAACGTGCCGCCTTCTGTTTTCAACTATCGGAATATTTGAAGTGTAATAAAAATATGCTACTTAAAAAAGTAGGTACATATTTTACTCGGTATTATTACAAAATCCCCAGAACTATGTTCTTTGTGTTCAAAAATACCGCGACAGATGTCAACTTTTAAAAGCAAATACTAGATTGAGAAAGAATCCAAAGTAAATATCGGGAAAGGTTCATGGCAAAACCGAATACAATATTCTGAATAAGCCATCGATTGATTTCGCAAGATTAATGGTTGCATATTGTCAGTGCCATAGTATGAAGGTATGAGCCACCAAAATCAGTTTTATTTTCTGCTGTATAAGAGCTAACAAATTCGTTTTTTAAATACTTTTAGCTTCCGAACGAATATACTATTAAGGCTTTAATACACGGGATTATAACACATTCCGCTTGTGTAATAGAGATTAAATTTGATTGAAAAGGTATAACTGTTTTATAATCTTTTTCGTTCTATTAATATTTTCTATAGAATTGATTCAGAAATCTGGTGTGAAATTGAAATAAAAGCTTTGCACGCGTTTTGGTCACTTTAGAACCATATCAATTTAAACAGCCATTTCAATTTGTTTAATTTGATTATTTACTAATCGATTAGAGGTAAAATATTTGATGTTTTATTTTTTATGGCAAGGGTTAGTACAGCTACCATGTCATTAGAACCTTAACGATTTTGTATAAATTTATGTAATACTATTGCATCTAAAGTTATTAATAAAACTTTGAACTATCTTTGAAAATAGTCACATTTCACAAATAATTAATGGAACATAATATTATTTTGTGCTACAGTTGTAGGTAATATTATTATTTAGTTGATATTTTAACAGTGATCGTGATTAAGAATCATTATGTTTTGCTTTCACACTCCTTAACTCTACAACACTTTATCCAATAAAAAAAAGATCCAATTATTTTATCCAAAAATTTAAGTCACAATTAGACCGCTAAATAACATTTAAGTACAATGAATAAATTATTATTAAATTCAGTATGTACGTGATTTATGTACGTGTACACAATGGGCGACGGTGGGTGTGCGTACACGGTACAACAGATGTGACGGGAGGTGTAACAAAGAATGCATATGTTCGCATTGGTCGATCAAATGTGCAAACGTAGTATGATCATGCGAATTTTCTTGCTAATATGTACTAGAAATCAAATAGTGAAATATTATGTAGTTAAAGGAAAATATGTCTTGTAGTATGTAATAAAGTATGAATACAAATAAATAAAATCAAAATTGAAGTTTGAAAATATTTTGTGCAACCAACTTCGCCTTAACAGCTGAACGTAACGAACTAAAATTCACACTGAAAGTACCATGTTAAATTAAAATCATGTTTTAATTTCACGTAAATTTTCTGAAAAATTTGAAGTGAATATTGGTGCATAATTTTACTCGGTTGGAAATTTGATTTATTTAAGGCATTTAGGGCAATACCTACAGAAATATTGAAATAGAAAACTATAAAAGGATACATTTTCAATTACTTACCTACTTAATTTATACTTTGATTTTATTGAAATACTAAAACATTTACGTATATTGTTTTCAAAAATAAAATTAATACAAGCAACGTAGTTTGGTCAACTTTAAGGCAACGTTACGTCATAATCCTTTGAATTAATTCATCGATTTTGTAAACTTTATTGATCCGAAACTTACATCTAAATTAATAACAAACACAAAATAGCTTGTATTTGGTTAAATAAGTAAAGTTACAAGACATATTTATTAAAGGCGATAATTAATTACATTGCAGTCTGCGTCGCACGCGCATAGCATACTGCGCTATTGTCGCGGCCCCGATTGAACTGTTGGACATGAGTTATGTGCTTTATTATACAGGCTGTTACAATAATAAATATTTCAGAATATTTTTCCACACACGGCACGATCTGATCCCATACTAAGCTTTCGATTGTGTTATATGGAAACCAAATGGCTGATAAACATACAAAATAAACAAATACAATTTTAATTAAATACTTAAATAGATAATTAACTCCCAGACACAGAGCAAACATCGATGTTCATCACACAAATATTTGCCCTGAGTGGGAATCAAACCCACGACCTCTGGCTTGGAAGGCAGGGTCACTACCTCTTTATATGTTCTGTGGTCACTACCAACCAAGCCAACCGGTCAGTCAAAGGAATGATACATACTTTTTTTATGAAACTATGAGTATGGAAAATTGAGCAGTTTTAAAAGCTTGATTGAAATAGCCTGAGTTAATTCAATTTATCCAGACAAATCTATGTTATGATTTATTTGACTTATATATACGATAGAATAATTTTAATTTTAATAACAGTCAAAAGTATTTATTGTAGAAAATATTGAATTATAACGTTTTTATTTTCATGTAGCTTTTCTTCATAAATCAATCAAATCAGATTATTACAAGTTGCTTATACTTTTTTGTTTAGATTAAGGGAAGGAAAGAAAAGATAACATTCGTGGTATTATTAGTTTCTTTAAATCCTTTTTAACATAAACATTATTTTAAATAACTCTCAGAATAGAATAAAGTATAATTCTTTACTATATAATTTGACAATATTATTCAAAAATATATCAAATACAAAACATCCTGTATAATGCAATCGTCACTGCAGCACAGTGACACACATATACGCGGCTTTACACTAAACCAATAATAGAATAAAATCAATCTATACACCCTCTCACACGCATACTAACAAATCGCAATCAATGATTTCCCTGTGTCAATACACGCACACAAGCAAAAAGTATTGGAAATATTGGCTTTATAAACATTTATAGAAATTTGCGAAATATATTCCCCTAATATTCCTCCTATTGCTATCTCCCTCTCACTCAACACACAACCCGTATTAGATAAGAAATGAAAGGGACACACGATCTGGTTTTACAACTTTGCAGAGGGACAATAGTGACGCTATTGTTGTAGTACCCCAAACTTTTTTTAGGTCACATAAAAGTATTACAGTTGTTAGGGTCGTACTTTTGCTGCATTCGTTTCGCAGACAACCTAGAAGGCAGTGCACCTACGCAGTCCAGTCTCCAGTGGAAAAAGTGTAATTATAAAGTGTTAATGACTTAAATATTTTTCGTAGTGCTAAAATGTCATCCGTAGCAACAACTAATCGTGCAAATGATATGTGGAACAGTGCGAGTGATGTGAACTCTCAAAGTGCTAAACATTCATATGGGTATGGCCATCAGTATCCAGTTGCGCCTAACTTCTATAATTATCCACATAATTATCATCAAAACAGTGAGTATAATGCACAAAATGCAAACAATAAGTTATACGAAACTAACAACCAGAACTGTGTAGTGAAGTCTGAACCCATTAATTGGCAAAATTATTCAATGAACTACACGAATCGGGATAGTCACGCGAATATGGAAATGATAAATAAGTGGAGGGAAATGAGTTACTATTCTCAACAGTACGAGAACTACGAATATCAACATGGCAATGGCAATTTGACAAATAATGCTTATTTGGAAGCACGAGGAGAAAGCGCAAGACCTGTTAATTCTCCTAGTCAATGTAGTATACCTGATACAAGCTACGGATCACCACGCAGTGCTTCGAGTGCAATCAAATCTTCAGAAGATGATGATTCCCCGAACCTAAGAGCGCTACTTACAAACCCTAATACAACAAAATCTCATCCATATTTCAATAAATACAACGACACATATACGCAAGAAGCAATACAAAAAATGATGTATCATGCAACTGATTTGGAGAAGTGGGAAAAAAATAATGAAGTGAAAATTGAAACGGACCGCAATTTGCCGCAATTTCATGGTGAATACAAAAACAGTGTCGATGATCCTAAAATCAGGAGCAAAGAAGTAGGAAAGGCGATTGTAGATTGTGAAGGCGGAAAGACATCGGCGAGTGCCATAGAAAACTGTCAGAACGTGACGAGGGTCGAAGCAGGCGGAGACAATGAGGATTATGCAGACAACAAAATGGCGACTGCACCCGAAGCGCAAGGATATTATCCATGGATGAAGAGTATTGGCAGTACGTATTGCATAATATATAAACATTATACATACAATTGTGTTAATTTTTTTTTAATTATCATGGATTTTTCAAATCAGATTATTTATAATAATTATTGTATTTCAGGTGACGACAAGAAGGAGGGATCGAAGAGAACGAGGCAAACCTACACAAGATTTCAAACACTGGAACTAGAAAAGGAATTCCATTTTAACAAATATCTTTCGAGGCGACGAAGAATAGAAGTATCCCACGCATTAGGGCTCACGGAGCGTCAAATCAAAATATGGTTTCAAAATCGTAGGATGAAAGCGAAGAAAGATGGGAAGTTAACAAATTCTCCCGATCCTTATGGTTTAGATGACGTCGGTGCAACCAAATTACCTAATATGTCTGAATATATGGATACTAGGCAAATGCCTGGTCTCTCTGAATATCCGAATTACAATCACATGGCTCATGGTCATGCATCTCCTTTAAATCATCCCGTAGGTAATTTACCTCCTAGCGGTTTAATGCCTCCGTACGGAATTCCAAAAATGTGACGCATATCACGACAATAGAGTATATTTAATTATAGAGTCAATAAAAAAATAAATATATTTTGTACAGAAGCATAGAAAATATTTTATACATATCATCTTGTACCTTTATGGTTGTAAATAACTATAGTAGGAATATTTTTTATTACCTTTTATCGGACTAAATAAACATTTGAAATTGCGCTACCTTCCATATTATGGACATTCTGCTCAAGTTAGATAGATAATAATTACCTTTTACGATAATATTATTAAATAATAGGTATTATTTAGATAATAGTGGCAATTATCAATCAGCACTTTCATTGTCTCATTAATTCGATAGGCTTTCTATTTTTCAATCTATTTCTCGTTTTTTGTACAATGTAACAAAATTACTAAAAACAGTAACGTTTATACTTGCAGTAAATTATAAGATTGTAATACATCGTAAGTTTATATTATGTAATAGGCAATAATTTTATCTTTATCACATAGCATATACCTATCTAGATGTAAGTAGATTAAAATTAATAAGTGTACATAATAATTATAATTAAATTTACAATAAAAATTATGTCAAACCAACAGTTCCTATAGTTAGATATTTAAGTAACAATGTACAATACTTAAGGTTGATTATTTATAACTAATTATTTTAATACTTCTCTAGTCAATTAACATGGTCGCTATAAATAAAGAGGAGTTGTGATTCGAACAATTTTATTATTTACCTTATTGACATACTTTTTTTAATTACAATTCACATAACATTATCTTTATTTTAACTTAGGTAGGTACCTACTTAAATATTGGTAGAGAAAATAGAAATGCTATTTATTTCGATGATTTTTTTTTATTTTGATGCAACATTAATAAATAAATGTGAAGTGATCATTTTATGTCGACCTTATCTTAAAAGTGCATAAAGACAAATTACTTACACGGCTTACCTCATACGTACCTAAGTAATAATATCTAATTAATAAAGATAAAAAATGAACATTTCGTTTTGCTCTAATAAATACCATGAGAAAAGTTCAACATAAAAGTAAAATATAATTTTTTCCAACAAAACTGCAATACAATAGCGATACGATACCTATTCAATTTTCCGAAAACACTTCTTCACGTAAAACAGAATGTTTCACAAAAGCGTTGATTCAGAATATTTGTAAACAATGTTCTAATTGCCTTAACTGTAAATATTTTAAACCCTTTCGCGCCGCATACATTCAAGGGGCTTAACTTTAAATACTGGGACCAAAGTACTCTCTGGGGACTGTCGGTAAATGTGCAAATGTTTTCAATAATTTTGACGTGTTTTGACTACTTATCGGATTTGCCCGTCATCACTGGAAGTGGGATTTTGCTTAGTAATCCTTTTAATGGTTTTGTGCTACCTGGTTTAATAACATTGTGTATGAAAAAAAATATTGTACAAGCCAAGCATATTATGCCACACAGTGGAAGAATAGAGTTAGGTATGTACCTACTTTACATACGTGATTAAAGATGATTTTTTGCATCTATTAAATTTATATTTATATTTAAAATAATTACTGTTTCTATAGGTAATTTTTATAGAAAATGAATAAGGATTTTCTTTGAATAAGATGTTTTTATTTTATATTATAAAAGTGTACAATTTAGAATTTTATTTTTTGAGCTTTAAAGCAGCAGAGTATTGAATTTTACATACAAGTAGTAAATTCTTCTATTATTTCATTTAAACTGTAACCTTAAATAATATAATTAAATTATTGAAATTCACCAGTAATGTAAACTTAAAGCTTATGTAGATATGCGCTTTTGACATTATTTAATAATTTCAAATTATCAATATTTTTTATATAATTTTCTCCTACAAAGAGATTCGTTGCTAACTTCACTACGCTCAAACAGGCCCGCGCGGTACAAAACCCATAACAATGATGCCAAATAACAATAGACGTCTCTGAAAGGGACGGACTAATTACCTTTGCGAATGTTAAAATAGGACAGAGATACACCATCCCCAAATTCTGGGGTGAGTCGAAATGCGCATGTGCAGCCGACATTTTAGAAAGATGGCTGCTACTTTTTAGGTTGTGTTTTGTTTATTTTTAAAATAAAATAAAAACAAATATAACTTTATGATACAACTAAAAGATAAATATGTAAGGAATATTATAAAAAGTGATTACGATATATGCATATTGCATAACGAGAATAAGTTGTAAGTATAGAAACTTTTTTGTTTTCTTTTACATTTAATTTTGAAAGTTGGTAAGTTGGTACCTACTAAAATATGTCTTACATTATTTTTTTTGTGTATAAACTTATGTTATATTTTAATTAGCATAACCACAGAGCATAACCAGTTCTTAGTTGTTCCAAATAATACCGTTAATTTAATGTGATCGGTTCTTCGTCTAAACAAATTTATAAAAAAAAAATCTTCATTCATTAAGGCATGAGTATAATAATAATTTACTATGTATATTTTAGTGCGATTTGTCTGTTCAATATTTCCTGAACTACGCTTATGTTTTTTGGTGGATGTGTTTACAAAATAAATGGGAGACTGGAATCATTTTATAATATAACAAACTTTTTCAGCGTAGGTACCTAAGTATATGTATAACTTTTTGAGAAAAAAATAATATGATTAATTACGTAGGTACTTCGTACTCTTGAAGATGTACGAAAATAATATTCTAGAGTTTAAATTAATTGCAAGTCTATAAGCATTGCAATATTATGTGGAATTTTATTATTTTTGAAATTGATTAAAATTTAAAACAGACTAAACTGAAAAAAAAAAAAATACCGCTGACGGCTTAACATTGGTAAGGTATACCATCAGGCGTCAACAACATTCTATATTAGATATTATAATTTCTAGAGTTTCAGCTTTCAGAGGAGTTTGGTATTAAATACCGCGACACGATTTTTTTTGCGGTGAAATAACAAAATTAGTGAGCAACTCTTGTGCTTAATCATTTGCAAGTATTAATCTAAATAACTTTTTTGCATAATTTTAACTTTTTGTTTGCATTATACAAATATTATAATATAATTATTATTAATAAAGTAGGTACCTACATATTATACGGGATGGAAATTTTGAATGGGCCCTCCATTGGAATTGCAGTTCTATTTCTTTTTAAAAA
>CAJQZM010010909.1:0-20323 GCA_907164665.1 Colias nastes | reverse complement strand
CTTAGAATTGTATAACTGTAAACGCAATTGTAATCTTTTTATATGTTTAAAAAAAAATTAGTTTTATCAAATCAAAAAATGACATCAAAAAAATCACACCATCATCAATCCGCCATCCTGTTACAAATGACCCGAAATTTTGTGTCAGTATCTCCCGGCCTATAAGATGTTTATTAATATACCAAATACATACATTATTTATGACATTTTAGTAATGGTTCGGTCACACTACCAACGACTACGACGACAACGACCAAAATTCCCATCCAGACAAAATTGGTTCAAAATAAAATATTAAAATTTCCCGTCATACTGGTACTCGGAAGAAAGAAAATTCGAGGTCAATTAATAAAAAAATAGGTTTTTTGCGATTTTCGCCGAGACGGTAAGCTAATCATATAATTACCTGGGACCAAAATTGTAGATCATAAAATTATCTATAAAAAACTTCCAATACATTTTTTTCTAGGAGCCACCGTTTCTACGAAAAATCTATGTTTTCATTAATTATTCGCAAAAAAATAAATCCAATCACCAGAACGACAGGAAATTTTAATATTTTATTTTTAAGTGTGTTTTTCACAATTTTGTTAAATTGCGACTGGATGAAAATTTTGTTTGTGGTCGTCTTCGTCGTTGGTTATTTATTGGTAGGGTGAACAAATCCTTAGCGAAATATCGACAATTGACAATTAAAATAAATGACAATCAATATCGCTAGCGTATCATAATCGTGTGTGATACCTAAAGATACTGTAATATTTTATATTAGAGAATCATAACATAAAATATTATAGTATCTTCACCGTGTGTGATGCGCATTATTCATCATAGTAGAGCATGAGACTTAAAAAGACTTCTTTTGACAATTCAACTGGGAAAGTATGGTTTGAAACGTTGCGTGATAATACAATGATTTAGAATTGAGTAGGCTCCTATTAGAAAACGAATAGGTATTATTTAGGTGTCTAGAACACGTCGGTCGGGGATGAATTCTAACCAAATCCCGAGGCACTGTGACTGAAAGCCGCTCGACGGAACACAGTGGAGTTGGTAGTCTACTATTAATAGCAGTTAGAGTCATACAATTAAACTCAAACTCAAACTGAAACATTTATTAAGTAACTTCCCTCCACTTAGAAAAAATATGACGTAAAAAGGCTGTACCAAATTTGATGAAAGCTTTATTAGTTACAATTCATGCTTCATTCGACTTTATCTAATTATTCATAACTGAATTTTAATGATGTTTAATACTTAGATTAGCTTTCAAGTAACTGATAGAAATATTTTGAAGGAATATTATAAATTCCAGTAAGTTTTACAACGCTCAGACAAAGGACGTCCTTATTTTACAATTTACACGAATTTAATTAATACCTATGCCGTGTTCTATAGTTTCTTTAATTAGCACTTTTGTATTTCAGTGACTATGAATCTCGTTCTAAAATTGTGCAAGACATTCTATTTAAATTTAGGAATAGTTAATATGTATTCCATGCGACACATTTCAATTAAGGAGGACTGTTACCGATTTAGTATGTAGATGTTTGAATTATATTGGGTAAGCCGTAAGGTAAATTTAAGTAAATATTTTAATGTGGAAAGTCTTATATTGTCATTAGCTTTCTAGAATATAACAATAGACAAAGTGGAAAATAAATTCTATTTATTTAAATGTCTCAGAATAAAATCCATGTTATAGTATTGAGATACATTGTATACGTGCCTACGATATTTTTGGCAAACCACCACACTTCAAAAAACATTATTTTATATTACTTGATTACGAATTCAAGCAGCCGTGCAACAATTACTCGTCACATTCATTATGACATAATGGTTATTTAATTACGTTCTGAAATAGGTTTTCGCAACAATAATAAAACGTACAACGAAATGAATAAGTGTTGTGCGGGATCAAATTAATTTGGATTGCGCCAAACGAATTAAAATTATAACTAGGCAACATGTAGGCGCGTTTGTTATCAAATAAGCCGAGAGCTTCATTCAGAGCACGCCATGTTTTGGTAATCGAATTTTCAATTAAGCCGGCCACGGTGATAATGCAATTGCGATTGCTTACGCTTTGGATGTGACTGCTTATCACGCTGCACTTACGTTAAATACCTACGTGTTTGAATAATCTAAATCTCATCTATCTATACTGTGTATTACAAACAAACAATTACCTAATGTCGATATACCTCTGCTCCAATATAAAAGCGGAGGCTATTAAGATATTTAACTGATATGACTTATGGTTAAAATCATGTGATCACAATTCTAATGTCGATTAGTAATTTTTTTGAAAACTCGTATAAGAATTTCAAATGATTTTAATATTTTTCACATGCGAGGTTAGAATGGCTTTTCGTAAAATAAATTCGAAAAAGCTTGTGCAAAATGATAGCACGAATGAAATGGGAAATTACTTGCACGTATTGCTTACGCAAAGTAAGCTTAGCCAGATTACAGAAACTGCAGGCACATAGGTACATAGACTGAAGTAAAGTCGCACAGAAACGATCTGCAGTCGCTCCCGTAAAATACTTGCAAGCTTGTCAAGATTACAGCGTGTAGTCGGAGTCATTTGACTTTCGTTTGTTTTCCTTTGTTAATTTTTTTTGGCCTTATATACGATAGGCCCTATTGACAGTTTAAAGTACCCTTGTCATCTCTACTCTACATTTTAGGCTGTGGAGAATTTTGAATTACTATACATATAAAACAATAATTTGTTGTCTATACGTCTATCAATAATAATCCAACGGAAAGTAAACAAATAAGATACAGAAGCAGCTGAGTAATTGCTTATTTTAGACTCAATATATTGAAAGAGAGGTCACATAATGCGGAGTGTTTTATCTTTAGTACCAATTTAATATCTTAGTCTGGGTGAAGGTATTTCCTTATCACGGGTTCGACCGTTAACTCACCGCGGAGGGACAATATGGCGGAATGGGTTAAGTAATGGACTGTCTTATGTAAATTACGTCATTTGTGTGTTTGTTTCACATTTATATGATGTAAGATTAACGGTTTTAAATTGCTCTATTATAAAGAAGAGATTGCAATTATAATTATCTCCGTTTTAGTAACGTAGGTACATCTTATGTGTTTTTGTCATTTATTCTAACAGTTATCTATCTATATTGATAAGATAATTTAGATATGATCATCTTCTTCGTTCTTATAATTTTATTGTGATATCAAAACCTTCAAATCTAGTAGTAAATATCGGATTACCAGGTATTATTGAACACAATGATTTATTACTTCTAATTGATAGTTTATGAGACGAAATATTGATATATATTATCAACCCGAAATAGTTTATCAGAAGCAATAAACATTGAATCGCTCATCGTATCAAATAATAAACACTGGAAGTTATCAAATGTACGAATAATAACCTAGTTACTCATAAAAGCCTGTAGTCATATTTATATTTACCGAAAACGTGAAGTGATGAATAAAACTGTCAATCCGAAAACCAGGTTCATTTGTATTCACGTATTTTTAGCATTGTTAGCGTTCGACGAGTAAAGCTTTCGTTTGAATAATCTTTTATCGTCGGTAAAGACACATTCTCCGGTATATAGGAGATACAAGAAGATATGATGTTATTTTTATGGAAATAAAAATGAGTGGTGATGTTGAATAAACACGTGCATCTGTTGCAGAAGATAGAATATATTATAATAA
The DNA here is from genome assembly GCA_907164665.1 of Colias nastes. NCBI lineage: Eukaryota > Metazoa > Arthropoda > Insecta > Lepidoptera > Pieridae > Colias > Colias nastes. The sequence goes on along the minus strand of CAJQZM010010909.1, from coordinate 16,615 downwards.
AGATAGAATATTCATTTAAAAATATGCAAACTAATCTAACAAGCTTTTTATGAGCTTCACAAAATACCAATTCATTGTAGACTATTTAATTGTCTCTAGTGTAATCAGAAAATTGAAGCTAAAATTAATAGAATGCAATATAGTAGATACTAATTAGAAGAGCATTTTCATACCTTATTAAAGTTTTAATTAAAGCTTTATTAAGCACTAAGAAAGGACATACTTTGATAAATTTGCGCTACTATTTTGTAATTTATGAACGGAAATTTATTAAAATATGTATACCTAATGTATATCGCCAATTGCCATATATGTTAACGGAGGTTTATTCGTTTTTATATATGTATAAGTGAAACCTAGCCAGGATCAGCGGCATCCATTCTACAATTTATGTTTCGGCCCGCGTCTAGTGAAAGCCTCCGATGAAAGTTTCATCGTATCTGCGAGTTGCAGGCGTGAAAATAAAATTGGGACGCGTTTAGGCTTTCAAAATAGCTATCGGAGTCCTGTTGGGCGCCTGTTGTGCTGATTCTTTGCTTTTGTTTCGTACGCAATGGAGAGCCAATATTGAAGTACGTCGGATGTTTTAAATAAAATTTATTGGTCTATTCTTCTTACATGATTCTTTATCATTAAGAGTTGATATTGAGGTTTTTTAAAGAATAGGAAAATAAAGATTTGTAATGCCGTCCTATGTTCGATTATTTATACCTAGGTATGCTTAAAAAATCTCATTTATAAAGCATTTGAACGATAAACAACTAAATATTAAGTTTTGATATTGGTTATGATAATACATAATATAAAGGTTTTTGTATTTTCCAATGTTAATTGGCAAAACATGTGGTATCTATGTTCATCGTGTTTTTATAATTAGAAAATCTAGAAAATATAATTTAATACGAAATGTAGCAGGTAAAGCGTAGGATAATTTGAAAATACCCACGTCCATAGTTTTATGCCTAAAACCTTACATATTCACTTCGTTAAGAATTCTCGTGTGATATTTATTGTGTACGGGACTAAAGGTTAAAATATACCCTTGAATTTTTGTACCAAGGCGAAATGAAATGAAATTTTTTAAATTGTTTATAGATGGAATTTTCACTTTATGGCGAAGCGATCGTGTTTATTATTTTGTGATACATTTATTGGTGTATTTTAACCAGTCGTTATCATACACGTGTACATAATGGTGTAAATAACCGGTATACAAATATTTGTGTCAATACAAGACAAAGTACTTTCGCGAAAAGTGTAGGACGACGAGGAAACAGATACATCCGAAACATGACGATCTACAAATAAGAATACAAGACATTTTCTTTCAATAACTGCTTTAAATCTTCTATTGTTTTCTTAGAAAAAAATATGTCAGACGCAGCGTCATCCCATTTTTATCGGAGCTCTCTCGCTTGGATGCTTCGTCTGAATGCCAAGAATTTATTGCGTTGTACAGCCTTCAGCGAAGCGAGAAGAATTAGTCGACAATCAGCCCGGGGGAAGTAGTAACCCACGGACAATGCCAGGGGCAGCACACGATATTGTTGTCTCGACAGCTAGACGGAGATATTGTAATCGATCTTAGCAACGCGTTGATGGGGCGTTTATGTGACTGAAAAATGCAAGTTATATTAATAACACGATTTTCACATACTTGATTTAAGAATGTGAATATATATTAAGGGGTTTGGGTACTTTTGTATCTAGTGACGTGGCCAGTAATGAAACTTGAATATTTTGAAAGAGAAACTTCAATTTCATACTTAAATTGTAAGGAAGATTATTAGTAGATTTACAATGCATTATGCAATATTAAATATCTAGTAGTAAAGGCTATGTACGTACCTATTAGTTTAAATCACACAAAATGCGAAAAGTATTAATAATTCACAAAAAAAAGTAATAAAATAAAAAAAGCTACAATATTAAAGCATCTCTACTTTGTTATGTACTGTTTTATTCCAATCTAGACGAACAAAGTCGCGTAATCATCATTGTGTTCACCGTTGCAAATATTTTCTAATTAATAGCAGAGTATTCGGTAAGTGGCCGGTGGAAGCGAGATCTCAGAGCCGGTCCGTTTCCGCAGCAGTAGATAAGCGGCTCGTATTTTGCTCGGCGGTACTAAGTCGTCCGTCGAAAGCCTCTGAAAGGAAAACGAAAACAATTTCAAAGCGATACTTCTTTTGCTGCAGATCATTACTGCGATCTTCAAGTTCTACGATATTTTTTAATATTTTTCTTATTTTGTACACCGTTATCAGAAACGAGAATAATTTGTAGAGAAATTCCCTTTTCGTTTTAGTTTAATGGAAATTAATAAGCAGCGACGGGTAAGTACTCAAATTATATGGATTCCTATTTTAATTAATTAGCATCCTTTATTTATAACACTTACTTAACATCTTTAACGAGATAGAGATACCTTCTGGAAGATTCTTGACTGTAGGTGTGGCAGATATCAACGATTCTTAAAAACATGTAAATGTATAGGATATATTAAATGTAATTTTCACTGTTGATATATTTTTAAGTAAACCCAACTCACAGTACAATCTTATCTACAACACAAGGAATTTTGAAAGAACGTTGCATTATATACCTAAGTCCAATATAGAATGGAAACAACAGTACGGAGCCATTTAGATACCTAAACAGAGTTTAAACATCAAAGATTACATAATTAATCTTTGATTTTATAACGCTGAGGTACTGTTCATCGTTAAAATGAATTCCATTCATAAATATTTTCGTTGGTTGGTGAGTACTCGTCAAAAATTCCGCCCGCGGCGGTAAATTCTTTTATCCATTTAAAAGTGGCGTAAAATAGTATCAACATTTTATACGTTAGCTAAAAAGGATTACTAACACAGAATCAATAAATATCTATTCTAGCTGTTGTTTGAATTCCGTCCGACTATTTCAACTCTTTTTTACAGGTTTTCTTTTTTTTTATAACATAGCTTAGTATGAATTATTCGATAGAGATGAGGTAACAAAGCTGCTTACAATTTCTATCTTTAGAATTTTTTGTTTAATATTTACGAAACAAAATTATTATAATAAATGTAAAATTTCATTCACTTTGAGGAGTGAATTTCACTATCTAAACTGATTAATTTATATTTAATTATTTTATAATACCTACGTTATTGATGGTTATAAACATAGACAATACCCATCCATATATTATGTACGTCTTCTGTCCGCTTTTCTTTGATGTCAACATTCTATATAAAATTTCGTGTTATGTATCTAAAAAATTTTTTCTATATCTGTACATTCGATCTATTACTTAACGAAAAATGCCATCGTAAGACTGAAAACTTACCTAAGTAGGCAAAATACCTAACTTTTAAATGACTCCATTGAGTATCGCCAAAATTTAAACAATTGCCTAATTAAAACAAAGTCAATTAGCCCATCATTTCATATAATCCAAAAAAGTCAGAGGCAGTGATTGAATTTTCCAAAGCCGACCTCGAACGAGTGAAGTAGGTAATTAATTACGCGTAGCTGTTTTTGCATCGGCTAGGCGGAAGAAAATGCCCAAGATTTATTGTTTGCGCCACTTCACTTCAACGTCTCAAGACGGCGAATTACTAATCTTTCCTTTAATTCTGACTCCTTGTTTTCTCCACTGTAATAGAGCTGTAAGCCAGATTAAAGAAAGTACTCATTTCAGTCTTGTTTATATTGCATTTGACCCGCTAAGAATTGAGATTATAAAATGTCGCGTAACAATATAAAAACACACTTTTTACTTGTTATTTTACTAGCTATGTGTTTAAAGAAGAAGTTGAACGTTTTGGAAACTTGTGTTGTATATTATTTTTGACGTGACAACGTCTTATAATTCGATAGAGCCGGCTGCACGCACGAAAAAACATGACTCATGCGGCGTTACCTCGCTCTGAGGCGTTCCGTGTAAGGCTTGAAGTGCGAGCGAGAGCGCGGAACGAACGACAAAGAAGCACAATCGGACGTTGTCACGTTCAACTATCGTCAGTAAACCGACTTTACAGACAACCAATTTTTTTTGTGTTTAAATACCCAATTATATAATAGTAGTTTAATACTTATATATAAAAAACCTTAATAATGCGATTCGTGAACAGTCCTCCTGGTACCAACAAAATTTTCTGGGCTTCATACCCCGGTGGATGCCAATAAAAAAATTACGATCGGGAACAAAGCATTTCATATTGTCTGCAATGAGAACGAAATCAATTAGTTACAATCTCTTTTGTTTTAAAGAAAACTGTGACTTTTCTTTTTACGTATCATAATGAAATATCATTGCTAGCAAATGCCAACCTCAGGCTTACTGGAATCAGAAGGGGCAGGGATATGGACATCATCAAGTGCGCAACGTGTGATAAATGTTTATTACGAGAAATTGCTAACGGGAAATAAAATGAGCATTTTCCAATGTATAAGAACTATTAAAATATGCAACAGACATTTTGTCATACACGTGAACGTCCAAAAATTTCGAGCTAGGTAATAAATTTTTAACATGATGAAAAGGTTGCGAATTTGTCCTTCCATTTATTATAATGCCCTACGGACAGATACCCAAATAAACTTGTACACAACTAAATTGGGTTGTTCCCGTAAGGGTTTACCTTGTTACATGATTGGGATTACCTATGTGATGCCACAGAAGTTAAAAGGAATATTGTAAAACTAAGTAATCGATCGTTTACTCATTATTACATGACACAAAACTAATCCTCGATTCTGCCTTTCATATCTTCAGTTTCAGTTATAAAGAAATCATTTCAATTAATTTGAAAAGCGGTTTTCTAATATTTCATTTCTTTTTGTAAGTAGGTTTTATAGAAACGGAATTTTAATAGCTGGTTTCAAGTGAGTGGCGAAGATTAATAAATATGGCAATTATTGAACAAATCTATACAAGTTACTTAGTACAGATTGGCTCATTTAGAAGATATTCAAACTCAAACTCAAACTCAAACATTTATTTATTCAATTAGACTTCTTCTAGAAGCACTTTTGAAACGTCATTAAGTACATATTTTTAACATTTACCACCGATTCGGAAAGCAGTATCTACGGAGAAGAATCGGCAAGAAACTCCATAGTTGCTCTTTTTAATCATGTCAGATTTACAATTTTACAAATTACATATGTAATATCATAATATATTATCATAATATGCCAAAGAACTGTCCTGTGGTTTTTACGCGACAACCCTCCATGGGTTTTTATCTTCCATATATTCCTTAATACTGTAATAGGCTCTCTGGACAAGTACATTTTTTATATAAGTTTTAAATTTAGAACTACTAAACTCTTTAATATTATGAGGAATTCTGTTGTAAAAGCGTATACCTTGGCCCATAAATGAATTTTTAACTTTAGCTAGCCGGAAAAATGGCATTTCAATTTTATTTCTGTTTCTTGTGTCATAACAATGTCTATCTCCTACTTTTGTGTGTAAGTAAGCGTTATTATGTACATATAAAATATTATTAAATATATACTGCGACGGTACAGTAAGGATACCAGTATTCTTAAAGAGATCTCTTAGTGAGTCTCGAGCACGCAAATTATATATAGAGCGTATGGCTCTTTTCTGTAATATAAATATAGTTTCTATATCTGCAGCCCTGCCCCATAGCAGAATTCCATAGGACATTATGCTATGAAAGTAGCTAAAGTAAACCAATCTAGCCGTTTCTTCATCGGTGAGATGCCTTATTCTTCTAACTGCATATGCAGCTGAGCTGAGCTTAGCAGCGGTGGTGGTAACATGAGCCCCCCATTGAAGCTTCTCATCTAATGTCAAACCAAGAAAAACAGTCGATTCCACAGGGTATAATACCTCCCCGTTTAAAATAATATTCCTTTTCACCTTTTTTACATTTGGGAGGATAAATTCTACACAATTTGTTTTTTTTGTATTTAATAGTAAATTATTAGCATTAAACCAATTGGATATGCGTAAAAGAGCAGAGTTTACTTCGTCAACATTTGTGTCATGTCTATCCACATTAAATATTAATGAGGTGTCATCTGCAAACAGTACTATTTCACACATATCCTGCAAATAATAAGGTAGGTCATTAATATACACTAAGAACAAAAACGGTCCTAAGATAGATCCCTGCGGAACACCTATGTTAATCGGCGCACCGCGAGATTTCTCTCCATTAACGACAACGGTTTGTACCCTGTTCTGAAGATATGAAGCTATGAGATCCTGAGCTAAACCTTTGATACCATAAAAATTTAGTTTCAGTAATAGAGTGGAATGTTCTACACAGTCGAAAGCCTTAGAAAGGTCGCAGAATATCCCCAAAGCATTCTTTGAATTTTCCCATGCTTTGTATATATGTGACAAAAGAGCTACTCCGGCATCAGTGGTAGAGCGCCCCTTTGTGAAACCATACTGTTTGGCGTGCAGTAAACCATTTGATGCAAAATGACTATTTAATTGGTTTAAAATTAGTTTCTCGAAGACTTTGCTCAAAGTATTATGATCGTTATAATAATAAAACCTAACTAATTAATTATATTATACTTGATTACTAATTATTTCACATAATAAGACAGGTTTATTATAAATTGATTGATTGACAAACATTAAAACTAACTATGTCACTACCTCCAATCTGCTACACAGTTCAATCCGTTAATTTATGTTGAGTTGAGACTTTGCAGACAAATCCGTTCTCTATTTATAGTGCAACCAAAATTGTCCTCACCGTAGTTTGTCTACCTTTTAAAATTGAACACAGTATATTTTGCAATTCTTATTTTAAGAAATAATATAATAATATAATATAATTATTTCACAAAAATTAACACCGAAAAAACAAAACAGCACACTGTCCTCTAGGAAAAAAACGTGGTATATTTATCACACTCACAGGAAGTTTTGATGAGAGAATTAAAAACGTGAATAACTCTTAAAATAAAACGACTGCTGCGCTGTTGTTTCTATGACCCAAACATTATATAGATGCTCTTGTAGACAGGCTTTTGTTTAGAAATCTTAGTAAGTTGGCTCGTTAATTAGTTAAAGGACGACACGTACTGCGGAGTTGTGCACAGACCCCAGGTGGGATGCGCTGTATGTTTCAACGTATATTTACATAAAAGTTACAACTGTGGAATATTAACGTCATTTCATGTGAGTGAATGTTTAGTGCGTCGTAGTGCACGTGCAAAGTTTTAATTTGAAATCCAATTGTGAACTTTTGGGTGTAATAACTTATTATGTGCAAACAGCTTACAGGTGCAAAATTGCTTAGAATTCTGGTGATGTAATTTACTTATTTCCGTCTGAGTTTTCAACCTATTCATGTTGGCTTTAATTCTACCGCTTTAGTTCTAGGCTCTCATTAAAATTCAAGAGGATAATAGGTAGGTGATATTTATTAGTATGTGCCCTGTAAATAGGTAGGTTTAATATTTCTCTTTATTTAACCATTTATTAAATGCTACAGACTATACAAATATTTATCATGTTTTAAGTTGTAGGGAAATAAACTTATATCGTTTTAAAGGTTTATAACAAACAGTAAACTTTCTGTATAGGTTTACATTTCCAATTAAAGCACAGTAAATACACAATATGTTACCTAATTATAGTCCGTATTCATCATTTGTCAATATCAATTGTAAACAATAGTATTAATGTTTGCGGCTACACATTAATCAATATAAAACGTCATTAACCTTGCTATTTCAAAGTTATAATCCTGATAAAATGCTTTCCCGTTCAATTATTATTGCTTGTGTAGTCATTATAGTCACGATTGTCCTTTATTTTTCGATATTGTGAGACGAATGAGGGGATATTGAGACGGAATGATATAAGCACTCATTAGATCGAAAGCTTATCTCTAAAGCCGAGCGCTATAATTAGAAAACTTATTAAAATAAACATTTTATACGATGGTAACATTATAAGGTAGTTTTTTTTTGTAACGATACGATTTATTATAGCTATAATGTCTTATTGAGTTTATACTCAATTAGTTTGTTAAAACTGAATCAATCATTGCATTATAGGTGTAATGTTACCTAATTTCAAATAGCTCTTTGATCTTTATATAAAATTCCAAGTACATTTATTATTATAAGGATAACCTAAACAGCCTATAATCTAAAAGTAGCCCATATTTTAAGCGGCCTAACTCAATTATTCACACTGTCTGGTAGGTAGTAAACTGTTCATCCAAAATTCACAAAACGAAATACAGTGATTTTATAAAAGTATCGTAACTAGTACCTAAATAAATAAACCGATTTTTTATTATATAAATGAGAAAAATACTGTTCGTCTATTGAAAAAAGCTAAGAAGAAAAACTTTACCTCCATCGTTCATGAGAAAATCGTATTTAAAAACACATGTAAGATACATTATGTGCTCATACAAAACATTAACATTATCAAACCGCAAACTTCTTATCCGCTTTTATCTTCACCGCAAAATCATCGAAGTCTATCGACTTTACAATTTCAAATATTTAACGAGTAAGTGGAGTTGTTTATTAGGAAGCGTCTTGCAGATCCCGGCGCGTCGAATGAGGGCTAATGGTCCGTTAATAATACCCGCCAGTCTCTCTGTTAGCAGCCTTACGCTACAAATTACGAGCTAGAGCTTTCTGCTAAACTGCCAGAATTGTACACTTACCCTATCGTTTAACATGAGCGTGTAGCTTAATGAGACGGAGGGAGATAGTTGCGGTCATGTTCATGATTAGGCGTCTTCAGTAGGTCACAGATATCATCGTATGTCATGTATTTGTTGTGGGTTCCGTAGATAGTTGTGTTTTGTTAATTAGAACGGCTTTTTCTCTGCAGCATAAATTGTGTAAGATTGTATTTTTGCTCTTATTTTAAATTTAATTTTGCGGTGTTAAGTGGATAAGAAAATCATTTAAGGCATTTATTATAATAATTTGTCTCCTGGCCAAACTTCGGTTACGCGGGCAAATTTTATTGAGTCAGGGCACTTATAAATAGCTAGCAATAGATGTATTCAAACTCGGTAAATGAAAAAATTATCACGACCATTTTTGAAAATTGAGTAGGTAGGGAAATATTGCTTTGTAAACAGACTAACTAATGTTTTGTGTGACAACTTAGTTAAACCAAATCTCATAGCATCTAAACATAATTTTTTCCATTCGTAATATAAAAGGATGTAATAATATCTAAGTCAATATATTTTGGGAATTTAGATGAAATAAAAAACAACAATATTAACATTTTATAAAAGTACATCGTAGGTCACTACGATTCGTTTAGCAGAGATAATAACGTCTAAAATAATAACGTTGTTTTCTTTGTCTTATTTTTTCTATTCTTAGCTTTCTGTGAAAGTTGAAAAATAAATTAAGATTCAAGTCGCATAATTGATGTATAAAGAATAAATAGGTGATGTTTCAATTTAAACTGTACATGTTATATCGACTACATACTTATTATCATCGATTTAAACTTAAACTTCGTGGTCTTGGCAAAATTTTTAATTACGTAAGTTGAGAAGTGGAAAGTTTTATGGATAGTTCTCGTTCTTAAACGTTGCAAGAAGCACGGTACAGCCAATTAAGTTTTATGTAAGGATATTTAGTTTTAAACGATTTATAATACCTGAAAGATATAATTTATAGTTTCCGCTCGGCTGCAGAAAGCTATTGCTTCTTATATCTAATTTTGTTTTTGCGTAGACAAAGGAAAAATTAGCTACAGATTAACTATGAGGAAATTTTCCTTCGCGGGGCTCATCCAAGTAAAAACGAGAGATAACAGAAATATAGATCTTAGCTCCTTTGTGCTTGATATAAATAAAATATAAATTAATATATTTATGAAAATATGAATATCTCGAATAGTATGCAAAGACATTCTAATTTGTAACCACCAGACCGTAGATACGTAGACTCTATCCAGTTGCTTAGTAAAAAAAATATTTCTAGACATTTTTCATAATGCTGTTTAATCCCGAATGCAGCAAGGCGTGAAGTTTAGAAATTAAATAAATGATACAATTTTCTTCATATTTATAGGACTACATAATATATATAATCTGAACACCCACGTATTTATTGTAATCACTTTCAAAATATCCTGCATAATACCTGAATACAGAATATCTATGCATCTAAGAAAGTACAATTTTGACGAATCTATTGAATCCTGTGAATTTATGTACACAGGTGTTTGAAGACGTTTCACGAAGAAGCCTATCGGAAAATGGTCACAAGGAGCGTCACTCTGCTACTTATGCTGATTAAATATGTATGTATTCCATAGGGATTAATTACACGTCAGAGAGTATGGGATGTGAAAATGTGTGAGACGTCCTTGGGAGCCAGAGGAAAATTACTCTGTTTTACCAAGTACTACACGAGCAAAGGTTGAGTGTGCTATGTAGTAGGTAATTATTAGGTACCTACACGTTTCCTAATAAAGATATATAACAATTTTCGTGCTACATTTATCTCTAAGATATAATATTAATAACATGATAAAACGGCTTCATTTATTCACCTCTATCTCCACACATATTTTAAAACTGATTTCCTATCTGAATGTGTGCAGCGCCTAAACCACGTCCCTGATTTTTTTTAATTGGAAACAGAAATACCTAGATCATAGACCTAGACACTTGATTTTCTTAAGGAAACAAAATTTGATGCAATTAGAATAGGAAATCGAAGTATGAACCTATGTTTGCGCGATAACGTGAAATGCGAGCGAAGCCGCAGTCAAAAGCGAGTTTAAGTTTAGAATCTTTACTAAATTAAAGCCTACTAAACACTGTGTGATTAGTTCTATACCACTACAAGAAGAGTTACAAGCTACACAGCTTGTTGTAATCTTAATTTTATTGGAATACATAAAATAGTTGTCCCTTTTAACAAATCGGTGGAGTCGTATTATTTCGTGCGTAGATTTATCGATGCAGCCGAATCGGTCTTTTGTTAGGGTTTAACATAAATCTTTATCCAACTCAAATAGTTATTAGGAACTTGACGATTGATGTGCAATTCCAACATATTATATTTTGGGAATTAAACTTGTGGTTGGATTTTCACATGTCAATTCTGTACCGCTGTTCAATATAGGTAATTTATTTTGAAATATTAGATTTGTACAACCTAATATCTTCAACTAATTATACAGAAATATCGTGTTTAAATGGTCTACAAGTGAGGATCAAATAATTCAAAAGTTACGTTAGTTATTTCCATAAATATAATTCAAAGTATGATTTGCTAAAATTTTAATGTTTTATGTTGTTATTTTTAATAGTTTTTCTATTGATTCACTAAAAGCTTATATTTTTCCAATTCGAAAATCTTACATTTAATTAAATTAGCATGTTATACTAGGAATCCAAAATAAAATAAACAAAGCCACAATTAATTAGCGCGCTGCATAATTTTTATCATTCGCCATATTAATCGCAACCGTTAATTATCTTCGAGATAAAACTGACGAATATCCAAGAATTCTTAAGAATATCAGCTGTCCTGCTGAGAGCACTTCGGTGTAATAAATTTACTCACAATTTATCTTTTTGTGGTTTACTTTGCTTGTAACAACGGCCGAGCGTGGGAAACATCACAAAACCTACCTTTCAGTGCCTATTTAACCAAGTGATGGGCAAATTATTTTCAAACAATAATGTTTTTGTTTTCCTAAAATAATATCATTATTCAATCACTCTGTAATACGTTTACGTCCATTTTTTAAATAATAATATATGGAATTAATTTCTGGCAGCGTAGATGCGTTACCTACCTAGGACCTAATACGTAAGGATACATGAATCTTAAAGCTCTTTATTGTTGTGATTTCTTTATATTGTAAAGATTTTTAAAGACTAGATTTTTCCCCGAAATGTATTCGGTTTCGTTATGGCCGGTATTCGCTATTAAACATTTTATATCCTTACAACCTGTTACAATACGAGCTCTTCGGGTAAGCATTTGGCCTGATTTATGTTTTGCACTATACTGCTGTTTTGTATAACTAAATCACAAACGATTTTGGAAACTCAAAATGTTGCTTGCACGAATCTTTAGGAAGCTTCTTTTTAATACTTTTTATATCTTATCCTTATAGCTGCCACCTACACGTAGCGAGTGGAAGTTAACTTTAACAAAGTAATCCTTGATCCGTGTAATTTATATAATATTTCAATTCATCAAAACGGACTTCCAGATATTTGGGAATTAGAATTAAAGTCTTATGAATTAATAAAATAAAAAAAGACGTGTGGCACTCGGGGACTGCCGCGGTAAAGCTATTGCATAGCATGCCTTCGAGCCACACCTCCGAGCCCGTCGGAGTGGGGAGCGTGAGGTTTTTTCGTTACGGAATTTCTCGATTCGGTCCCCGCGCTCAAGGCCCGCGATAGAAGCTTATTAAATGCAATAGCTTAATAAAAAAATATAGGAAATCTACTAGCTTTGAACTTAAAATTTAATACCTTCCAAATAGGTTTCATAAATTATTTATACTTGAATTACTTCTGAGGCTTAAATTTTCAATTCATTTTTAGCGTAATGGCAAACAGATTTCATAGTTCTTTGCCTTTAAGCTTTTTCAAATATTCCTAGTTAAATGTAAGATTATAAATAAATAAATAAATAAAAAATCATTTATTGATTTTTTAATAGTTAAATGTAAGATTGAGTGGTTTTGGAGATTATTCCTGTTATAGGTATATATTTTATATAAATCAAGGAGCATACTAAAATGTTATTTGATTTCGACCTCGATTCGAATCTTGTATGGTAAATATAAGATAAATAATCATCATATGTATTAAAATAATTTAAGGGTTCCATGGCTGTTTTTATTTTTTGTATTAAATATAGAACTATAAATTTATAAAGAATAGAAACAATATTATAATTTTTATATTTTTGTACAGCATTTGAATGCCATAGAACCAAAAAATATCAAATTCAAATATACTGTTCTGAACTGTTCTTATTGCAAATATTTATAGAGGAAGCTTTTAAATCTCTATTTAGAAGCTTTTACTCTACTCTTGGAGTACCTATATTTAGTTATTTATGTGACGAAAATTAATAACTAATGTGAAATTTAAGATGATGGTCTGAAGTGAATGGTATTGATAGAAATAAATAAATAAACAATATTTATTTATACAATAAAATATATTGAAATAGTGATACTGTACGATGTCTGATAAAAATAAAAAATATTTTTTTTTAATTTATATAATAATTGACTGAAGGTACGTTGGTAGCTTCTTTGTTTGGTTGATTATAGTAAACGAAGATAGTTTGAAAATAAACTACAACTTTCTAGAATAGTTTCTATTAAAAGTTTTGATAAGTTATTAGCACCAGCTTATAGGATAAGACTAGATCTTTAGAAAAAGTTTCACGACAGAAGAGTTGAACTATTCGTGTCGCTAACTATCCGTTTCTGTATATAAGTATAAGTAATCTCAAATATTATGTCTTATTAAAACAAAGTATATTAATACAAAAATATATTTTGATAAGCTATTGTTCAAATTATTCGATGCTTTTCATATTCTTGACTCATGATTGACAGTATTTTTTCATCGGTGGCTTCATTTTGTATTAAATAGCTATATATTTGAGATTAAATGTTTTGCGTAGTAAAGTAAAAAAGCATTCATCCATTAGGGCTTAAAAAATTAATAGATTAGGTACACATTGTACCTACTAAGCAGACAATAGTAGGATTTAGGATACAAAAATCGCTTTACAAGTACAAAAACGTAAATTATTTAATCATTAATAAAAATTAGGCTTCACGACGTCAAGTTTAAAAATAGCTGTTGGATAAAGAGAGATTTCAATGTACAAATAAAGACGTTCGGCAGAAACTAATGGTGCGTTAATAATTCCGGCAAGTCTCTATTCATTGGGAGTCCTGAAAGATTTATCGCTACAGGATTCTGGCAAGATGCCTTCTGGCAATGTCTGATTATGTGTTTTTTCTTAATATTGCCGTTTCGAATTATTTGTAATTGAGTTTGTTATTTGATTACGTTTGCACACCTTTAGTTTTAACATTATTTCATTTTAGTTTCCGATTGTGTTATTCTTTTTGAAATAATTATTGAATATTATTATTTATAGCAAAGCTTATTACAAGTTTTTCCAGAAAAGAGCTGCTTTATAAGTTATATTAAATTACAAACTTTCGATAAATCGTTTGAATGAACAACGCTTTGCCAGCCATATCTAACTCTTAAAGACTTAAAGAAAAGTCTTTAAATTAGAACAATCTGGTACAGAATTTAGAAACTTAACAATATTGTGGTATGTTGGTAATTGTTTACGAAGTTACCTGTATTGAAAGTTGAAACATAAAAGTCGCTCGCAGTAAGGAAACTTGGTTTTGGAAGAATGGCACCGTGACATAAAATTTTATAACAACTTTGGACGCCGGAGCATTATAGGTTTTTGATATCTTCCCTCTTAATAGATTTGCTTATTGAATTTTATTTAAATTACAAATTAAAAAACAAACTGAGAGTAATACACATCACTTATCTAGTTGATGTATATTTTTGATTGATATCTTGATACTAATTTTGCAAAATTTCTCTAGATAATTAAACTCATAAACACCGCTTTTGACCTTTAATTAAGCTGTCATCGTTACGTCCCTTAAATGACTTGTTATACATTAATATTTTTTTGTACAAATTTGATTTGAATATTTCTGTTTCATAAACAACATGTATAGATAAGAAGTATTGGGTATATTGTATAAAATAATATATAATTAGTAAATAAAGTAGTAGTCGTAGTTAATTAGCTATTATAATAACATTTTTGTTTATAATAAAAATCTTAACGTAATTTAGATTGATATCATTGTCACTTTGAAATATAATAAAGTTGAAATGATTTGGCCTCAAAATTACTACCTACATTATACCTTATGTTTAGATTTAACTATTAAATCATGCCAGTCTAAAAGCACACGCAAATTTTGAGAAATACGAAAATACATGCGTGTAATTGACGCTGTCTATTGACTATTGCAACAATGAATTTCACTGTTTGCTCGAAAGTAGCTCAATAACTCATTTTTACGAATTGATATTTTAATTGAATTTGCAATGAAACTCTACCAATTGCATAATATTATATTCACTTTATAAATGGCAGTCAATCACCCCATTATTATTTCAATTTTAATGCTACTTGGTTCGTTTATCTCTATATAGAGTATCTACACTATTATGAAGTATAAAGTAGGTTGTAAGATTTATTTAGCTATAATATAGTATTTAATTAAACATTATCAATATCTATATATTGATAATGTTTAATTCGCATACAAAGAGCACTCAGTAGGTGAATATTATTTTTAATTTTGTACCTTGATTTTATAAAAAAGTGAAGTGTCAACCAAAATTTTTTGGTTATACATCGTTTAGAATTGGGTGGAACATGGTAGTACTTATATGAATTATCTATCAAATAACATGTTAATATCTAGATTTATAAAATCTCGGAAGAAAGTATAAGAACAAAAACTAGGTAGGTAATACATATTTTAAACAATTGTTAAGTTTTGAGAATGCATTGTTCTTGTGCTATAACAACTGAAGCACAGTTTCTCCAAAGATTATCTGCGTGGAACAAAGGTCGTAGCATTTTAATAACGTGTCTCTTTTGGTCTGTTTACATACTTACACAAAAATACTCCCTCTATTTTGGCTGATTATATGGATACAGTTTTGTTCGTTGCAAAATATTAATGTCTAATTTTTGTTAGGTATATTGTATTTCTATTGTGTAATGCTATCAATAATGCATGCTGCAGCTACTGGTGATGTCTTCATAAGCCACAACCATTCATTCCGAATGTGCTGTTAACCTCAAATGGGATTGGTGATCGTAACAGATAGGGTTATAAGGAAATCCAAGAACATACTACCGACGCAATCTCTTGTAGCCGCTCTTTGGATAAATAAAACACTTTTAAACATTAATTTTAATAGTTCCAAAGTATAGTCTCATTTTACTTACATTCATAAATTCACACCGCATTAATCTATACTTTTCACCCACCTTTTCTCCATTGGGTAAAATGTTGTACACATAATATCCGACAACAACGTCCTGAAAATTTCAATGGGTTGTTTATATATTTCGGCTCTACTGGCCAGAACCGAGCGAAACAACACACGTCGGCTTCAAGCTGTAACATACTCACAATTTCATTTAAAACTTTGTGAGGTCGTATATAAAATCTACATATTTGTGCATTTAAGCTCGGGACCCCGCCGGGGCTGGCCTGAGTGATTGAATTATTAACTGACTGGCACAAGGCTCGCCAGTACTTTGTCCATTTGAGACGTGATTTGAGTACGAGCCGCAGACTTGAGAGTTAATTATTATGACTATAAATCCTGCTTCGATTTGATAAGTCTATAGCCCGAATTTGAATTGTGAATTGGATTGCTCTTATTTGGTACTGAGGCCCTAATAACTGAACGTAATGAAACAAACTGAGAAATTATGGAAACACTGAAATGTAGGTAAGTGCTTGGTGCCGGTACTCGACCGCTTTTAAAATCTTTCTTTCCTCCTT
>CAJQZM010010908.1:0-13348 GCA_907164665.1 Colias nastes | reverse complement strand
CACCGCATTCCCAAATTATTATTAAGCCGACAATAGCTGGCCGAAATTAGAAATTGTAAGTACCATTTAATTAAAGACCGAAAGTTGATCCTTCCTTCCCGGAAGATTAGGTAATTTTGGAGAATTTTCTTTAATCTGCTCTATACTTTTGCTTTCTCGTTCTTATTAGATCTTATCGTCTTAATTACGGATTCCATTTAAGCTTTACTTTAAATAAGCTTATGGTAAACCGTAAATTATATAAAAAAGACTACTACAATCAATCTACAATTTTAAATTATAATTGAGTGAGTACTTAAGTACCTACTTTTTACTATTTCGGTACTTAATGCAATGAACACTGATATTCGATAAATATGTGAAAATGTATGGTAAAAAGACAGTCGTGATAGAGGAAACAATTTCCTTACAGAAAATATTCCATTAAACCAATACCAACCGATAAAACTAATACTTGTAAGTATAGTAATAAATTATCTGTGATACCTAACTAATATTTTTTTTTATTACATCTAGGATTATTAAGAAATACCTACTGAAAAACATTATTTCATGACCTCAAGTAATGGCAACTTTCAGAAGAAAATTGCCAAATACGTGATTTTAATTTCGCACTTGACATAATTTTAAGCCACTAGAGACATCTATTATTCTATGCAATAAAAATATGTTCATCGTGAAACATCTATATGACCTCATTCAAAGAGTATAGTAACTATGTATGACCTCATTATCATTTTGATAGTTGTACATTCCATCATTAGTTATATTATTAAAATCAATGAAATCAAATCAAATTTACTTTGAATTAACTCGCTTCATTCAATTTATTTCTATTTTAAACAACAGGTAACTAATTGGCTAGAGACTGAAATAAATAGTATTATTAAAACACTTGAACCTATGAACTACTTTTAAGTAAATCCAGTTAGTAAATCTATACAGGACACAAGGAGACAAGGAGACAACATACAAAAAAAGCTGCAATTTTAGTACACCGGCTATAACAACAGATGGCGCTGGCGTATTTCCCCAGTCCATAGTAAATGAAGTCTCAAGTTTCCCCTGTTTATTGTGCGGCTCTGAGTCTGCGGCCTGCGCTGCGCGATCGATAACAATTCGTAGATAAAGATTCAGTTTGCGAGGTCATAGACGTTGTTGAGCCGCAAGGTTGGAAAGTGCGCTTTGTAAAATTATTTTAAATTTGTAAAAATGGATACTTCGGGCGCTTATGGTGGTGGAAAGGCTGGAGGCGCCTTCGATCCTCAAGCTTTTGTCCAAAAGCCCACTGTAATCGTCAGGGCGGTGTGTTGGGTAAGAGATTACTCTCAATGTTACCGTAAATCCATACTATATCTAGTAGATGAACAATGATGTAGAGCTTAGAGATATTGAAACTGTTGCAATTAATGCTAGCAAAACAAGAATCTCTACATAAAATTGTAATTTTAAATTTTTTACAAATATTTATTTTTACGGAAAAACGCATTATAAATGTGAACTGTTTTATTATATTTATGTTGTAGCTAAATTTAAAGACATCATTAAAACCTTATATCATGACATGCGAAGGTAATTAATTTGTGACATTGAAAATTCAAATACGTAGAATCTACGTCGTAGATTTACACATTTGTATCAAAAACAAATTTTTTCAATGTCGAGTCTAAAAATTAAAGTTTGACATGAGATAGGTAATTCTTGGCTTAAAATATTGATGCACCTGAAAGCTCTACATGCCAACTACCTAGTACCTAATTATTATTTCTTGTTTCCCAAAATCTAAATAATATCATTTAAATATTTTTCAAGTAGTGTGTGTATGTATTTGTGTTCTGGTAATAGTTAATTCTGGGAAATAAATATTTTTAAATCAACATAATATGAGATTAATGTAAAAATTTGTGTGAATAATCTATGGTTTCAGTTAAAAGTTTACAGTTTCTTATAATAAAACCATATGAGTAGTTTTTCAGTGGGTCCCAAGATGCAGTAATGCAATCTTATTCACCATTAATAAACTTGATCCTATGTTAAGTTACAAAAATACTTTCTTGCAACAAGGTCACTTCAAATTAAATTATTATAGAGAAAGAATTAGAATGTTTTTCTACTGATAGAGTGCTCTTTAGTTTAGTGATTAAAATGTTGAGATTTGGTTCTGAATTGATTTTTGTGGATATAAATGAATAGAATTAGGTGTTGTACACCAACTACAATAAAATCAATCAATGAAACAGAAGTAAAATGCAGCTGTTATAGCCATTTCCATGTAGAGTCCTTGCTCTATCAATATAAATTGTATAATTTAACAAAATTATGACACTTTTATACTAAGTATGCAAGTATTTTATAGAGGATATCTTATGCTCTAAATAATTTTTCATGATTTAGTGGTATAAGTATAATAAATTATGCATATGATAATATAGCAGTATTTGCATTTTCTAAAGGATAGAAGTCATGGCTTATTTTAATACTGGCATTTATAAAACAATTGAAAAAAGGTTTCTAGAGCATATTGTTCTTTCAGCAAGGTGTATCCAAGGAAATTTCTATTTAGACACTAATAAGTTTATATATTTCCTTCCTACAGCTATTCAGTGTGATTGTGATGGGCTGTATATCAGCCAAGGGCTGGTATGTCAGCAAAGCAGACAATCTGGAGTATTGTGTCTACAACAATGACACGAATGCTTGCAACTATGGAGTTGGAATCTCTGTGATTGCATTTATTGCATCTGTATTTTTCATAGCTGGAGAATATCTGTTTGAGCAGATGTCCTCTGTGAAAACCAGGAAGCATTATGTGCTGGCTGATATGGGCTTCTCAGGTATGTATTTTGTCCTTTTTTCTTAGTTTTTTTTTATGTTGGTTATACAATTTTTGAAGTGAAACTTCTTTAGGTGCGTCGAGATTAAAATGTCAAGGTCGCCTCATAGAGTAAGGCGATGATCTTTAAATCTTGCCAAAGAAATTTCACTTCTGACGCGTGTGCTCGACACACACGCTCTTTTTTGTATGTTGTAATCTTGAATAAAATAAAATAGAAATAGAAATAGAAATAGAAACATTTATTTGACTCCACAAATACAACATAAATTAACAATGTAAACACAGAAAACAAACAGTTTGAAAAAAAGAAAACAAGTAAACAAATAAAATCACGATATGTTACAATTACAACCTTATTACTACAGTAAAATAAAAAATAAGTAGTAAAAATTAATAAAAGAAACAGTATGTGGAGCCAAACCAGGTAGCCACTCAGTATATGTTGCAACACAGTTACAACACTGATTTTCAGTGGCCCCTCTCTGTAGTGATTGGAGCGGCAGTACGTTCGCAAATATATTACAGCTAATTATAATATGTAAAGAAAGACAATAAGATATACATACACATAAACAAATTTCACATTTCTAAACAATAACAATACATAATAAAGTAATACCTATACAGATAGAATGATAATATACCTAAATAATATAAAATATGTTAAGACCTATGAGAAATACGCAACTACACGCAACTAAGGTTGGATTTTGAACTCCTGTAACAGGTGCTTTTTATATTTATTTTTAAAAGAGTGTAATGTGTTGGAGTTTAGTATTGGTGGTGGAAGGTTGTTCCAACACTTAGTTGCGGAGTATTTGAAACTTCCCCTGAAAGAAATTGTGAAACTCCTCGGCATGGCAAGTTTACGAAATGAGGAACGGGTCTCATAGGCGCTGCCTTCCCCCATCCAGGTTAGTTTGTCGTATAGATATTTCGGGGCTTTTGTTATAACCACTCCAAAAAGGAGTGACGCGAGGTGCAACCGCCTACGATGTTCCATTTTAAGGCACCTAGCCTCTACCAGGTACGGAGTAATATGGGTCCTGGGAGGAATGTCCCAACAAAAACGCGCACACGCGTTTTGAACACGCTGTATCGCATTTTTGCTACGGCATAATAACCTTGGACCGTACATAACGTCAGCATAATTGAACTTGGAGAGTACCAGACTCTCACAGAGTCGGATTCGTACATCGACGTTTAGGTGTTGTCGAATGCGATACAGGAGCTTAAGACGATAAAAACAATTAGCTATAGTTGTGTTCACATATTTTTCGAAACGAAGGTTTTCATCGAAGATCACTCCTAAATTTCGAGCCTCATTTACGCGTTCTATAGAATTATTTTCAATGAAAATAATTGGGTTCTCACACTCGATCCTACGGACCATATTAGGAGTGCCTAAAACCATATATTTTGTTTTATCCTTATTAAGCACCAGTGAGTTCTCGCGAGACCAAGCTGATATACGATCTAGATCGCTGTTAAGTTTTGCGGTTGATGCTGCTGTCTGTGAGGGATCAAATGAAATATATAATTGAATGTCATCAGCATAGGCATGGTACTTACAGTGCTGTATACAATCAAAAATATCGGCACTGTAGAGAATAAACAACAACGGACCGAGTATAGATCCCTGGGGTACACCCCTGGTTACTGGTGTACACTGAGAAAATGAAACTGATCCGTCCTCCTTGTTCACGGCAACCGTTTGGCACCGTTTACCACTGAGGTAGCTACTGAACCACGCCACCGACTGCGAACTGAAACCGTAGAATGTTAGCTTGGATAACAGCAATGGCACATTGAGAGTATCGAAAGCACGTGAGTAATCTAACAACACCAACAACGTACCCTTGCCACCATCGTGCGCGCTCAAAATATTGTCCAGCACGTCAGTCAACGCCGTAGCCGTACTTCGGTTCTTACGAAAACCGGATTGTAATTCAGGCAATATATTATTGCCCTCAAGATACGCCATCAATTGCTTATGCACAACTTTTTCAAGCACCTTTGACAGACATGGCAAAATGCTTATCGGGCGGAGGTCTTTATCAGCTAAAGGATTTTCTTTTTTGGGGATAGGTTTTACAAGTGCATGTTGCCATAATGCTGGAAAGGTACTGGATGATATAGAACTGTTAACGATGTCCGTTAGCACCGTTAAGGTCATAGACGTTGTTAGATGGAACATGTCTAGTGATATATCATCAACACCAATGGCTTGTGATTTTAACTCTTGTAAAACTTTTAAAACAGTGTCCTGAGACACTGGCTTTAGATTAAAAGAAGCGTCACTATGACGATGATGTTGATATCGCGCAAGTGTTTGGGGTAGTACATGATCGTGTCCAGGTATGTCAAGAAAATGAGCACTTAATTTGTTTGGGTCGCGGAGATGCGTTGGGAGGATAAGGTCTGACCTCTGTTTGACATTAACCTGAGCCTTTATATGTTTCCATAACACTTGCGGGTTTTTAATATTAGCATTGATGAACGTGTCAAAGTATACTGTTTTTTCGCGAAAGATAGCCGAGTTTACATACTTTTTAAGATCAGTGTAAAACGCTTTATGACAAGACCTTTTAGATCGTCGAAAAGCATCTTGAGCCACATCCCGGCGCCTCATCATCATTTTTATATTGTAGGTCAACCAAGGAGGATATAAATAGAGTTATTTTTATCTTTTTTTATGGTCAGAGTTATATTTCTTGAATTAGGAACAAAATTGAGCATTTACATTTGCTGGGTTTATTAACTAACACAAACAATGTTTTTATTTGGAATCATATAAGTCAGGAAATGATGTCACTTTTTATATGCTCTACATTGCAATTATTTGCATATTATACGAATTTAATACAACTTAATTATTCGTTTATCATGGTATTTAAGTAATAGTTAAGCTATTCCTTAAGGCTTAAGCTATTATTAAAAGGATCCTCAAGTTTTAATTTATTATACACTGCAATATAGAGAAACTTATGCTTACCAATAAATTTCTCTATATGATTATCAGTTGGAACCTTGTATTTCAGTAATATTAGTTTGTAATGTAGCTATAAAATCACAAAATAACTCCTGACATCACACATACATTATAGTTAGTATAAGTCAAAACTCCTTCAATTACAGAAAGGGCAAATGTGAGGATATGTTGCTGGGCTTTAATTTGTGTGGTCGTGTTGGACAGTGGTATTTTATTATTTCGAACTTTATTTACTTTAGCACTCTCGACATTTATATAAGACTAGAAATTTATGAAATACGCAACTTCGGTTGCTCTCAAAATTAATATTTTTTTTATTGCTACTCCGCTCCTATTGGTCGTAGCGCCTAAGAACAATCCAAGACAAAAATAATATTTCAATTCTGCCAGTATTTCTTGAGGTGAATGAAGCGCGTTCAAGGAAACACTTCGCTTTGTAATATTAGTTACGTTTACGTTATAGGCTATACCTGAAGGAACAAAAGACCATAGGTACATATTTTGAAAACGTATAATTTAATCTGTAAACGAATTATGATAAAGTTACGGTCATATCTCGTTTTGAATATTCTGCTATTCCACGCTGATTTGACCTGTCTTTTGACTTGGATCCAATATTAAATCAGATGTCCCCCATTTCTGTGTCATGGTTCGCCAAGTCTGTATTTCCAATAGTTTGCCAAAATTGATAAGACTTTTTTTTAAATACAACTACCTATTAAATTAAATCATGACACGGTAAAAAATTTCGAACTGCCAATGAATTCCTTATAGCACCCAATGTTATGCCAACTTCCAGCCTCCAGGAATCTCCCATCTTCCAGACACTACAGATACTTTTGCTACTTATAAACCATTGAGTCATTTTTAATTTATGAGTTCATTAAAAAGCCATCAATTTCATTGATGCACCTATATAGCTTTTTAGACTTTAACATTTGGGTCATACAAGTGACAATTCACATATGAGCAAGTTTCCTAAAACTCAATATTCACTGACCTTAATTCAATCATTGACGGCAGGTAATAAGACGCAATAGGGTCACGCCATTCATAAAAATAAATTGACAATCACGCATTATTTGTCCCCATTAAGAGGTGTGATTACTGGTTTAGTTTTACATGGATTTTAAATTATTATGTGGAACGGAAAATCAATAGTAGGTATCCCAACTATTTTTATGAACTTGCACGTACAGATCAAAATTAAGTTAAATTGGTACATTAGCCAAACTAGAGATAGATACGTAGTTGTATCGTCACTAAATATTATTTATCACCTTAGATTACAAATTATTACTTTGCCGCTGCTATTATACTCTTATAATTTAAGACTTGGCTATGTATTTAGGATATTTAAATCTCGAACCGTGAACAGTTTCTCTCAAAATGTTTTAATGGTGGAAGCTATTTTTACAGCGCCATTGCATAATGGTGTTAACTGAATATATTTTTAAGATAAACGGAAATCTAATAGTCCAAGCAAGATGTACATTATTATAAATTAAAATGAAGCAAATACATGTAACGATACCTGTGGCTGTTAAAATTATATTTCAATAATAGAAAATATGTAAATCACGTAAGCGCATATTTCATATCGTGATAACACATAAGTAAGACTGTAATTTATCTAAATATTAAACAATTATATGCAGATCTCTGTAATTCGCATTTATTCATAATAAATAAATTATAGTGGCTCTATAATCTTGCTACACTTAGAATATGACGAGCTAAATGTTTTTCTGTAGTAGGTAGCCATGTTCATACTGAATACTGAAGCATGCTGCATGACATCATCAAACATTATGAATATCAATTAGATTAATTGATTTCCTTAACTATGATACGTCGCTTTGAAATTGTATTGTCCTGTTATAGAGACATGTGTACTTAGGTACTGAATTTAGTAAAAGAAGATCATCGAAGTTTAGAGTTAAACTTCAAATTGTATACAATTTCCGAACAATATCGCCTCGTTACCAAACTAACAGTTCGTTCAATTTTTCAGTATCTTTCATGTTGGAATATTTAACAAAACCTTGTGGTTTTTATGTATATTGTAGTTAGTTAACTGACAGGTTTATGTTCGTGTTCATCATTTGTTAAAATATCGTCATAAATAATAAAAATATTGACTTAATATTGATCATTAATCATTTACTAAAGTTACAACTTACATATATTTTACCGATTCAATCAATCAAGTAAGCTTGATTGATCGAATTTGTAGACCTAATTGTAACCACAGGCTCACTAAATAAGTACATAGTATTCTATAGAAAAGAAAGTTATTCGTGTCCCTAATACATGAACAAGGTGACATTTTCACAAAAATTCACCTTGACCCACTTCCGGCGTTATCGGTCTTAAAAACCATACGATAACGTTTTGAAACGATCGTTAAACAACTAGGTATAATATAAACTTTCTGAACGTTTAGGTACTTGAAATTAAAATACGCTTAGTTTACGATGCTGAATTTATATACCGTTTTATGTAACACGTATCGTAGTTTATTATGAATATAGATGCCACGGTTAATGCACACCTATATCGATGGATACATATAGTTAGATAAAAGTTTTATCTGAAGAAAGCTCAACACACTAAAATAAGGCAAACATGCAAAACAAACACAACAAAAGGTGTTTATTTAATTTTCAAAATTCTTATCTCCTACTATGGAACAACGTAAAAATCGATCAAAATTTATTGGTTCTAGAATTCGTGGTTTCAAGCCTCACCAATAACCTATAACATCATTATACCAAGATTTTACCTAATTTTATTTTTTTTTCTCTCAGGCAAATATACTATTAACTTGTATGTTCGAAGGTAGGTTTTTCCGCTCTACCGCGTAGGTATGCTTAACAAGATTTACACGTACTACACAATGTCAATAGTGTAAAATGTGTAGTAAAATGCAATATGTAGGTACTCTACGTAAAATGCAATATGTTCAAATCAATGTTTAAGCCTGTTTTTTTGTCATTGAGCATAATTTTACACTTTCCTAATTCCTAGAGTAGTTACTTTCTATGAAAAATCATACAACATTTTTGTTTTGACAAGTTCCTTCTGCTACGATTAAAAATAATGATAAGAAAATTAAAGTAAAATTAGATAAAAATTGTAATGCTATTCATTATATTTCAGCGTTCTGGGCATTCCTGTACTTCGTCGGCTTCTGCTATCTATCCAACGCCTGGGGAAAGACCGAAAGCCCGCCAGTAGGAACCGCCAACAACATGCAGGGTGCTATCGCCTTTTGCTTCTTCTCTATTTTCGCTTGGGTAAGTTAACGTGATGAAATTGTGACTTTCTAGTGATTGTCCTTACTAATTTCTCTTAAATTCAAGGCTCCAAATGCTGCTAAAACACCAGATTCCAGAGTTCTTGGAATCGACTGAAAAAAGTGCACATTATCATACCTACTAATAACGAATAATCTCTCAACATCGTAACTCTCTACTTCTTTAATTTGTATTTCTGCTTCAGCATTCAATTCGAAATTAGGTGTTTGAGGGTTTACACACACGTACACATCTAGTTGCAAATCATAACATTGCAGTGCAATGTTATATGTTACCAGTTTGTTAGTTATAAGTTAAAGTTGCTAACTTACAAGTTTGGGTAACTTACGCAAACTAATTCTATTCCAGGTGGCCTGCGCGTTCTTCGCGTTCCAGCGATTCCGTATGGGTGCGGACGCGGCGTTCGCTCCCGCGTACGAGGTGGAGGGCGCGGTGGGCAGCCCGGGCTCGTTCCCCACATACCCGGGCGCGCCCGACCCGCAGCCCGCCTACAGCGACCCACCGTTCTCGCACCAGCAGACCGGTGAGTAACAATTCTAGAACATTCTTTGCAGTATACTCATTCTAGATCTTTCTTTCGAGTACAGTTTTGCTGCGCTTCTTACACAAGCAGACCGGTGAGTGACACTATTCTAGAACATTCTTTGCCTTGTCCTTAGTGAGTGAGTGTCCTTATTCTAGATCTTTGTATTGAGTACAGCGACCCGCCGTTCTTGCACCAGCAGACAGGTGAGTGACACTTCTTCTTTGCAATATCCTTACTCTAGATCTATCTATTGGGTACAGCGACCCCCCGTTCGCGCATCGGTGAGTGAAACTATTCTAGAACATTCTATTACCTTGAGTGGTGTCCCTATTCTGGATCTTATATATTATCCCTCCATGGGTTACATTAAAATGTCCCTATTCTATGCAGTTAGCATGATACTACAACGACTCGCCGTTCTTGCACCTGCATACCGGTGAGTAACTATTCTAGAACATTATTTGCAGTTGATATGCAACGAACCGCGTTTTGTGCGCTTGCTATTGATTTTTCACATGCCGTTTACGCACCAGCTGGATCATTTAAAGCCGTTAAAAGTTCGTGCAGCAGCAGACAGGTGAGTTATGCCCCTATTCTGGATCTTTATATAGAGGGTTACATGAAAATGTCCCTATTCTATGCAGTGGTCATACAGTGACTAGCAGACCGATGAGTGACCCTATTCTAGATATTTATATGCTTCTAAAAGAAAAATAACCGCTTACTTACTATTGAATCTGTTACAGGTAACGTCGACTACACAGCCCCAACCTACTAAAGAGAATTGCAGTCGTATTATTCATTCGATCAGCCATTTTATTTTATGTATATTTTTTGTAATTTTACAATCAGTATTGATACATAATGTTACTTGGTTAATTAGATCTCGAAAAACAGTCAAACTGATATCTTTATTTTTATAATGTTGTGTTGAATTTAAGTGATTTTAAATATAGATCTTTATTTTTGTTATTTTGTGGTTGTTCTATTTATTATTTTTCATATGTTTAAAATTTTAATTAATTAAGAATTATATAAGATCAAGAAAGGTTATTTTTTCTCCGAGTTTTCAGTTATTAATAAAGTCGTTTAGTTCATTAGTTGGTTTGTTAAAAAAAATAGCAAAAATCAATTTATATACCTACCGGTGGTTTATTTACAAGTTTTATAATTTAACTATCTTTATTATATGGTAAATTAGTAATAATATAATAGACACCATTTTAATTTTATACGAAAAGAAACACTAGTCCCATGCTTTCTTTGTCTTTATCTTCGAGATAGACAGAGAAAGCATTAAATTTGTTTAGCATAACTATGTTTAAAAAGATTCATAACTAAATTGCGTTACGTAATTACATGCACAGAAGGGGTCATTCACATATTATGACATTCTATGAAAAGGGGTTGATCACATTCTTTTAGTGTTTATGACCCCTATAGTGTCAAACATATTATGTGACGTCACGGTAAGTCAAAGTCATGAGACGTAATTTATTTAAGGCCCTTAATAGTTACCATATGTATGGCTTCATAGTACCTGCTTTAGGTAAATGTATATTCGACAATATCCCCCTATAAAGTGTTGTATTATAAATCCGAAAAATGTAAATAAGAACATGGATGTTTTCACTGTTATATTTAGATACGGATGTCGGGAATATATATATTGAGATATTCGTTTTGAGACTATATTTGAGATATTCGTTTGAGTTAATGTTGTAAAATATCAAACGGTGTTCCTGAAATTTTACATTGACAGAATAGTCTTGGATGGGAATGAAATAATTCTTGGAATATAGTTTATTTCAACTTAAAAGACAGTTTCTGTAGTATACATAGTTTCTGTCATCTCTAAATCTAATAAGTTTTGCAAATTAACTAATATCTCAAAATATTCTCGAATTGTCTAGCAAATTGTGTAATCGGAGAACCAACGAATAGCTGGAAAATATTGTATTAAATGTACCTATTC
This sequence comes from Colias nastes, assembly GCA_907164665.1. NCBI lineage: Eukaryota > Metazoa > Arthropoda > Insecta > Lepidoptera > Pieridae > Colias > Colias nastes. The sequence continues at coordinate 1,699 of CAJQZM010010908.1, read as the reverse complement.
ACAAACATTTTTAATATATATGTAATTTATATATCACTTATTAAATAATAGAGAAATAATTTCAAAAAGTTAACTAATAAATCTGTCTCGAATGTTTATAATAAAAGTTACCGACAATAGAGACATTTTAACAATGGTAAAATGTTGCAATATAAATTACTAGCTTTCCACCCGCGGCTTCGCCCGCGCAGTCTAAGAAAAACCCGCATAGTTCCTGTTCCCGTGGGATTTCCGGGATAAAACCTATCCTATGTCCCGGGGTAAAAAGTAGCCTATGTCCTTTCTCGGGTATCAAAATATCTCTATATCAAATTTCATGCAAATTGGTTCAGTAGTTAAGGCGTGATTGAGTAACAGACAGACAGACAGACTTACTTTCGCATTTATAATATTAATATGGATTAATACCGGTCTTTTAAATTAAGAATATTTTTATTTGTTTTTTTTTTCTCATCGTGCCATTGTCACACTGTTAAAGATGTACACGATCACTGTTGCCATACCTCATATTATAATAAGATAGATATAAGAATACATCTCGATTAAATTGTTGTTGCTAAAATATTAATTTTCGCAGTATTTATCCTATGACTATATTATGGAGAATTCAGCCTAGTCATTTGAATGCCAATGTTTCAAAGTTCATGTAAAAGTTATTACAAAGAACATTTATCTTCTGTCATTCAAAACATGATGGAAGGTATAGAATGTGTCTTGTCTTTGTAACAACATTGCGTGAAAATTGAAAAATTGGTATGCTTAGTCGTAAATTTAAATAAAATTAAATTTTATAGTAATCGTTGAATGGCATATCGAATAAGCTTAAATATATCTACTCGAATTTGAAGTTGTCTTTCAAAATAATATCAATGAAAAATTGTAAAACGAGTTTTATTATTTTGTTTTAAATATATTTAATTACAACATCTGATGAATGCATTAAAATGTGCATTTCAAACGTTAAATTTGTATTATTACGATCTGAATAATAGAGATTTTCCCAGTTTCATTTATTGATTTTATATCCTGAAAACAATGTAAGTTTACGACTTAAAATATATAACTTGTATCCTAAGAAATGTAGTGTAAAAGGTTTATTCTAGCGAAGTAAGTAGTAAGTATAATGTTGCAAGGTCTAAAATTTAAGTACAAAGCTTAAATCGTTGTGGTGGTGTGCGTAAATAGACAATGTTGGTGTTGCCAGCTTATATCGATGTTAACTTGGATTATCTGTAAATCTCCTGTGAAAAATATGTTTTAACTGGCCTATAGAACTTCTTTTTATTTTATTAACACTAAAAGGTTCTATAGCTATTTGTTATATTTTTATAAATAGACGGTAGTTGTTTTCACTTCCATAGCTTGCACTGTTATTCGTAAAAACTTTAGCAATAAAGTATATTTTATTATATTGTTTAAGAAATATCCAAAGATGAAGGATTTGATGCAATACGAATTCAAATTTGGCTCTGTACTAGCAAATATATTTTTCGTATCGTAATCATTTCCCACTCTGTAGGAAAGAATCTTGTTAATATTATTGTTATTATTTAAATTTGAGTAGTATATCATATCAGTCGTGTATTTAGAGTGTAACCAGCTTCTAGGTGTAAAATAACAGTATTAATAATATTATTTATTTATAATTAGTGTAATTGTCCGTATTTAAGCAAAAAGGAACCACCCAGCAAACACGCAC
>CAJQZM010010906.1:0-13079 GCA_907164665.1 Colias nastes | reverse complement strand
TTGCTTTCAAACAGCACGCAGAAAACATACCCTCGGACCAATGGTCCTCATGTTTCCAGAAATGGTTTGAACGGATGAAAAACTGTTTTAAATGTAACGGAGAATACTTTAAAAAGTAGTAAATATAATATTACTCAAATAAATTGTTTTACATATGAGTTACGCAAAACTTTCAGTGTGGCCCACGTACTATTTAAACCGACAATTATGGCAGAAAAACGTTTTGATCATTCCTATTTACTGTTATCTTTTCAAAATCGGCTATTTTCAGGCTGAACTGCTTTGTACTACATCATCCGCTCCTCTAAAACGATAAAAATAAATTACCCAAATAGTAATTATAATCAAATAAAACAAAAACGTATCAATATTGAAATGATATATTATCAATTGGATCTCTTTTCGGCAAGAATCGCAGATTCTAAGAAGCCGTTTATAATTTGTTCTGGTTCCTGCATCGACACGAATTACGTTAGGGCTCACACTTATAAGATAATTAAATTCAATGTTTTGATAATATTCAATGACCAGTTTTGGGTTCCTTTTCATAGTCATCTCATAAAGTAGGATCTTTAGCCTGACTTGAGAGGGCATAATGACTCAACACCCGAGGTCCTTTTGATATTTTCAAACTTTGTTATGGTACATTAGCCGCATTTGATTAAAGGAATAATCGATTAGAGTTTCACGGAATTCTGCAATAATCAGTATCTTGTAAAATTAACACGAATTCCAAACAAATTTTAACTCTAAATACAAAACTATGAAGTTAATTACCTAATTGTGTCTTTTGATCATCTATGTTCAATTTATTAAAGTTAATCAATAAAATTAATTATAAATTGTTGGCAGCCCTAAAAGTGCGTGTGCAGAGGAAGATAGATAGTCCTCCAAAGACAAGTTGGTCATGTTTGCCCCACAAGTGATTTATATAGCCCGTACTCGGCGCCGCGAGCGATCACCACAGATATACACAAATTTCATTTTAATTTCAATTATTGCATGATACATTTTTAATTTCCGCCTTGATCGCCGATTGGTTTATTCGAAAATAATTGAGTGTTAATTTGTGTGTGATTAAACTGCAATACAGAAGGGTATATTTTATTTTATTACCTACCTATTAAACTGGGTTTGTACAATATATTTCATTCATTCGCGTGTAATATATAGTGTTTACAGTCATAAAACAAGGACCTCATGGAAACAAATTTTAGAGAAGACATATTATGAGTAGCAAAGCTTTGCATAGCTAGCCTTATAAGGTTTCATGTTCCTTTATTTTATACAAAATATTATTAAATACTTCATGAAACTTACACCGCTATACAATATTAAAGACACAGAATAAATTATTCCATATTGCTTATGACCTCGCTATTAGTTCATATTTAATACATCCATTTGGTTGAGATTAGATTTATTATTTGACTTGTTAGTAAGAAGCTTAATAAATTGCTACTGTCATCAATCAACAGTCTCATCTGATTAAATTTTTTTAAACTTCTAACGTTCAGATGTAATCTTAAATTATCCATTTGCAAATAATGCCTGTATGAATAACCATCACGTTAAGAGCCGTTTGATATTTTACCACCCATATATTTATAATCTTAAATCTTATAAAAAAGCTTCCTTATTTATTACTAGCTGTGCCCCGCGGTTCCACCAGCATTGCTCCGCTCCTGTTGGTCTTAGAGTGATAATATATAGCCTATAGCCTTCCTCGATAAAAGAGCTATCTAACACCGAAATAATTTTCCAAATCGGACCAGTAGTTCCTGAGATTAGCGCGTTCAAACAAACAAACAAACTCTTCAGCTTTATAATATCAGTAGATCATCAGCTGAATGATTTATCCATTCAATAATAGTGAAGATATCTTATTAATAATTTTCTGATAATATAATAAAATTTCATGAAAAATAGTTTTTTAAAAGTCCCTCTCATACGTATATATCAAGGATTGTGGAAGCATTAATAAATTGCCAATTTACATATTAATGTTTATTGTGCGTGTAAGGAGTTATTGGTGATTAAATTGTTTGCATATTGATTTGATAATCATCGCTTTTTAAATACAATTTGTGAACAGTGTATGGTTTATTTAATTCAGAACTTAAATGGATTAGAAATGAGAATGCTTACCAATTCATTCATAGATACGTTTTCTACTGTACACATATTTTAACTGAATGAATAATTGACGTGAAAATGTTTTCAATAGATATAACACAAGGATGGAGGAGGATTTTTACTATACGTACGTTATATTTTATTATTATGCTATATCTGGCAACACACGCATCGCATAAAATACAACGTGACAAAAATAGCAAACGACAAAATTAAGCTTGCAAAATTAATTTAAATATCTTGTACATGCTTGTATCTTCCCAGAGAAAAACAATATGGGTTTTTTATGAGAATCAGGAGGCACTTTCTAGGTATACGTGACTTACCACCGTAGACATCGTTACCACTTTTCACAGAGGACTGTGGTCCAACGTCAGCCTATTTATGTTAAAAAAAAAACAGAGATATATATTATATAAAAATGAAACCCGTTTTCCTTGATCACGGCATCACGCGTGAACGGGTGGACCGATTTCGATAATTCTTTTTTATTATATTCCTTGAAGTACGAGGATGGTTCTTATGTAGAGAAAACGTAAATATGTACCACGGGCGAAGCCGGGGCGGACCGCTAGTGTTTGATAAATGTCTTCAAAATTAAAGTAAAGAGTTTTAAGTTTATTATTTTGCAAACTCAGCGTACGTACAGTTATGATGTAAACGTAATAAAAGCCTGTTAAAAAGACAAAGGAGTTAAAATTTGCGAGAGTGTTGAACAAATCGATAATATTTGAATATCAAACAAAACCCGTGGGGGGTCTACGGGAAGCATACTTTTTACTAATTGCGAACCGCAGACGCCACGCTTTGTTTTTATAATATGTTTATTAGTGTGATAAATTAAGATAACGCCTCTGAGAATGATGTCATGAACTCATAAAAGGAAAAATTATATCTAACCGGCAGGTCAATGAACTAGCTAACAGCCTTAAAAGGGACAACTCATTCAATTCTTAGCGGAAATTAAACATGCGCTAAAAATGCGCTGTTTGTTTGTTCAAGTGTGTTTCGCAGTGAGTTATGAAAATTAATTGTTCTCGCAAATTTTTAAGAAGTCAATTTTTAAGTTATTTCTTTTGTCTTTGATTGTAACTTTTGTCACGTATTCACAAAAGTACTAGAGTATGATATAAAATGAATTTAGGACAAAGTTGGGACATCCAACCATCATGATAGTAGGTACTTATAAAGTAATAAGTGAAACTTATAAGTATGAAAATAGCTGTTTAACTACATCGCACGAATTATTGGCAAAAATTCTGTAGGAAAACTTTGAGTAGGAGATATTCTGTTCTGGTGGGCTCTAAGTGGTTACTTATTAGTACATCTAATTAGTGAATCATATAAATAGTATATTTTGTTGTTGTTAAAAATATGTACAAAAGATCATAAAATAATAAATACAGTTATCATTAAAAAGCCGCATATAATTCACGTAAATAATCACCACCAATTCGTTGTATTTACAATACATAATGTAGTTTTCAATGAATATATTATATTATAATTAGAAATTAGATTAAGATACCGATAAATATTAATGAATTCCGATACATTAGTGATTGAATTCCGTTTAAACAATAGGTCGTGAAGTGATATATCAAAATGACCTTTTAATATTGTGCGGAATTTTATACATTTTAATTAGTTAATTTATGAGGAATATTAACAAAGTAGTTTAACAATTTTGACGTTATTTTATTGATGAGATAAAATCAGTCAGTATTATTACTGTTATAGGCGCGATGTTAAATTATACTACCTATTTTGTCGAAAAATCTATACCTACTTAATATTATAAATCTGAAGAGTTTGTTTGTGTGTTGTTTGAACTCGCTAATCTCAGGAACGGTCTGTACTGGTCGGTACTGGTCCGATTTCAAAAATGATTTCAGTGTTAGATAGCCCATTTATCGAGGAAGGCTATAGAGTATAGGGCATAGACTATATATCATCACGCTAAGACCAACATAAGCGTAGCCACGCGGGTGAAACCGCGGAGCGCAGCTATTTATAAATAATTCTTATTTATACTAAGTTTAAAATAGTACTGCAGGCTTTAAATTATTAAAAACATAGTATTTCAATGAATGGAAAACCTGGTTATTATTCATGCCTTAATTAAGATTACATTCTCTGAACTGCATCATAACACCAAGGTCGTTTTTGATTTCGTGCTCAATAAATATTAACTTTAATACTCAGCAATAAGGTTGACAATATAAATAACAAATTTCACCGGGGATTGCCCACATCAAAAGGATCTATGACTAAAAATAAAATTGAGATGATTGTATCTTTCAAAATTAAAGAAGAACCGATGATTGGTTAGTATTGGTACCTGATATAACCTTCTTTTGTGACTTTGGTGGTAGGAAATTGCTTGGGATATCACTTTTTTTTTATAGTTCTGAAAAATATTGCTTACGAGAAATAAGATGACTCTTTATTTTAACCACGATCGAACGATCCACCTTGGTTGGAATGGCAACACATTCATTTTTTGCGTATGACCCATATCTCCAATACTCTGTTTACATTTTCACATTTGTACATATACAGTTTTTACGTAAAAGTGAGTGATAAACTCTGACCTAGGTACATATTTATAATATCATAATGGTCATGGGAATGGAACTGACCATAAAAAAGAATGTAGCCTATTTATACGTAGCCCACGTATGAACTTGCAATAACTACTTACAAATCTAAACTGAAATTTTAAAACGCACTTAGAATAAATATATGAGGCTTGCACATTATTACATATTAATTTCATAATAAAACTGTGCTCGAAATCATAATAATTCACATTCACTCTTTCAAAACGTTAAATTTGTTAATTTTAATGGTTTTAGTGCTTGTGGAATAGTTTTTTTGACAAGTGGTTCTTATTATGAAATTATTGGAGTATGTAAAAAAGTAGAAATAATAAAAAATAAAGTAGGTAGTATTATTATGTAACTGTTCTCGAAATTCATAGAAATAATAAATGAAGTAACTAAGTAAAAGTGTAGAGCGCTAAAAATTAAATATGTTTCATATAGAATTAAAAAAAAACAAGTTATCATTATATAACTTTCTTAATATGTTGCTTTTATTATATAATGGAAATCCTTGAGGAAGGCCTTTGTCCAGCAGTGGACGTCCCACGGCTGAAACGACGACGACGACGAAGATTATAAAATTAATACTTAGATTCAGAAATTAATACTTAGTTCAATTCAACGAAGTATATACAGCATAAAATATCCTAGACGATTTTTAGCATAAATACGCTAAAGTAATCTTCAATTGTCCATACAGGCTAAAACATAATTACATACAAGCCTAAACAAACACGTCCATCTAAATTCAATAATACTAGGGGTGTAACTAGTTAATTACATGCAAAAACTCATATTCGTCACCTCTGTTGTAATCGAATATTGAATTGCATCTAGGCCATTGCCACACGTTGACACGATCACATGGCATAAGGCCGTCTACACAAGAATGTGATTCATTTTTAAGCATTTCATGCAAAGGCTAAGGTCGTTGAGATGCGTTTCCCAAAATCCTTATTCACGCTTTGAGAGTGGTATGCGGTAATTGGTAAAATAGTTCGTGACGTCACAACGCTTTGGCCTGATCTTTAACCTATAACCTAGCAATGAATTATTAATATGTCTATAATAGGATATTAGCAATTGTTTTTATCGCATTATAAATTTAATCGGTCTTTAATGTTAATTTGAGCGCTAGATTTTAATTTTTTAATGATGCAAATACGTAATCGGGTGTATAAAAAATGTGATGGGTAATATTTTATTGTTTTAATACTCAAATATTCAAATTCTAGATTTGAGGAATAATGAAAAAAAAAATTGCCCACATTTCACATACATTTAAATTTTACATTATTTTTAAATTTATTATAAAGGAAAATACGAGACAGAAATTGAATATTGTCCAAGTCTGTATCTATAAGATGTTTTTCTCGATTATTTTAACCGGCTTCAATGAAGAAGGTTCTCCATATTTTGTTTTCAAGTTTTTTGTGATTTTTTTGTACGAAGGCGGTTACCAGCTTCGTTTACAACGAGCCTTGCGTCAAATCACACTTGTCCTGAAGCTTGACACAACGCCAGTGTAAATATCTGATGTCTATAATTGCTTGGAGTCGTGAGACGAGCCAGGGTCGATCGATGTACAGACATACGAGTGGTTTTAGGAAGTTATAGTATGGGATAGTTACGTTAAATTTGTTATTATTATTTCCTGTGTTTTATTTTACGTAGTACATAATATTAAAGTTTATGGAAGTTATTATAAATCAGTTCATTTTGTGGCTTTTTTATATTACATTGATATTATTATGTATTATATTTAATGGGCAATAACAGGATACGAACTTGGGACTTGAGTTTTACCGTAGCGACGCTACGCCGTACCCGTACCCAACCCCGCATACAAACAAAGGATATTTATTCCAGAATTCTACAATGAATTATTATGAATTATTATACATATATTTTGAAAGTGCATATAATATAATTTATTTATAAATAGTAAGAAAGAAAGAAGAATTATTATTAAGACAAAATTTTTATCTAGATCGTCATATAAACAACTTAATTTAATTATTTTACCTCCAAAGGAAAATGATTTTCTATTTGACCACACTATCACGGAGCTACGAAAACAAAATGCGATACGACACATAATATTTATCTTTTACATAAATTAAAAAGTTCAAGAAACCCAGTTTCCGTAAATGACTTATTTATCTACCTAATTTTGCCAAATCATGTAGAGATAATATGTTTCCATATTTTATGACCAGGGATCAATCTGATCAGTAGGTTTTACCAGTAGGTAAAAAATCTCTAGTGACTCGAGTTTTATTTCTTTTATAAAGATATCTATTTCCACAGTTTACAAACAATGTTTTTACCTTTAAATAGATTTGTTAAGACTTGTTGAAAAAACAAGTTTTTATAGTAAATCCTTTTTGGTAAAAAAAGGTTAAAAATACATTGACTCGTAATGTATTACAGTCACGAGAGTATTTTTCAAGGATTCTGTTCCGGAAAGGTTTGTGAGGCACTGTGACGTCACAGATCGATTTTAGTTGGGTCACTTTTTGACCTTTGCGGTGCGAGAGAAATGACAAACGTCATTAAGATCCGTGACATACCTATGAGGTTTTGTGCAAGTTAGAAGTTGTGAGCGATTTTGAGGTTCATAGGTGGACAATAGAATATTTTGAATCAATTAAAATTTAGGTTGCTTTTTTTAAACTTATGATGAATATAAGAAACGTATTCTTTCAGATATTAAAGAAAGATAATTTTTGATTTCAAAACAATGCGTACTATGTATACAGTAATGCAAAATGTTTATAATTAATCATATATATTTAAAAAAATATGATTTTTGAACTAGTAATACATGATAATAAAATTTTAAGCAATTTTAATTTGACTATTCAAGTTTGAAGTCATGTATCATGATCATAAACATCAATGAATACTTTATCGTGTCTTAATTAAAACGTAGTTTCAAAACCTTCTATGGGCCTAAAACTAAACTTTACATCTAGTGTTCTAGTAGTCGCTTCTTCTCATCACTTACGTCCCAATCACCGTCGATAGCAAGGTGATTAGTATTTCGGGCGCGAATGGTGGGAGCGCGCAGTCTCTTGCCGCCAGTCGATCCGTGCGCCCGTCGCCACTGCGCGCACCACACTGACGCGCGTCCCCAACTAACCCATTTTCAAAAATAGAACACTGTGATTTTTTTTCCTCTAAATTCTGTGTTTGTGATGTGCCAGTGACGTTTGCGAATAGCTACGTACCATTTCACTTTCACCACCAAAGAGTTTTTGCAAACGGTAAGTTTACACAATTTTCATCCCAATACGCGGAAGTAAATAAGGAACTGAAAATTAGTTACGCGTAAACCACGGAACTGGATTTGAATGATGCTTAATGGTTAACAAATTGCATGTTAATTAACAAACTTGAGGAATGTTATACAATGTGGTTAAAATTGTATTTTAAATTATTATATTGTTCATTGTAATGGCGGAAACTGTTGTCATTCTTAGCATAAAAAGACTTCAACGTGCGAACGTAGCTCGTTGAAGTCTTTTCTATGCGTGCGCTCAACGCAAGTTAATGGTTTGCGACAAATAATTATGTTTGACAGCTTTAATTTTATACAACTACCCTTACATATTTATTATGATTTGTGAATATGACCTGTATTGTATATGATAATATTTGTGAAAGTATGAACTGTAAATAAAAATGTGACGCAAAATAAGCAAACTTTTTAAAATTTCTCCTCGATAACGCACGGCCAAATTGTATAAGCAAAAGGAAATTTAATGGGCGTATTATAATAATTTTAATTATTCATAGTTTGCATTATTGTCAGTTGATGATATAATCGGAAAAATTTGCAGTTTCCTAATACCTGTCCAGTGTGTTTCGTAATCGCCTTGAGAGCCTCGCGACGTTTAATTTGTGTATCTTGAATAATATTAATTTTGAATAATGAATAATTATTCGAACCGCTTCTGTTGTGTAATCGAATGTTTTTAAAGAATCTCAAGGACTCTGTAGTGATTTGATCGAATAGTGCCTAGGTAAGGACGACTCAACTTGTTTGGGGTTCGATGTTGCAAACAACTTGTAAATGTGTTTATTTTAATAAATATTTATTTTTACAAGTATAAACTAACGAATAGAGTAACGTAAGGACGACTTGACTTGTTTGAGGTAAGATTTGCAAACATAATGTAAATTTATTTTTTTTAAATAAATACTTATTTTTAAAAGTATCTTTATGCTATGCTAAAACACAAAAATAACTATTAACTATTTACTTAAACTGTTATCGTTTAATTAGCATCTTGATATTTACCGTTTTAACCTAGAAATTAAAACCCCATATTATATTCATACATTTCCTTATCATATTATATCGGTACCCTTCAGTGCAAACAGTCTTCCAAAAGTGGGTCATAATCAACTTTTCATACACTTGACGGACGTGCTCGGTTAATTAAAATCTTGGACGTATTTTATGATTTACAATTATCTTTTACATGTTATTAAATACATTGAATACAAATTAATTAATAATTGTTTATAAGACCCATCGCCACGTATACCACATTATCATGTCATGTAAACTTATTTTAAAAATAGCTTCATTTATACCCAATGTCACAATTTATTTTTAAGCTATTGCATAGCTTCTATCGCGGGCCTTGAGCGCGGGGACCGAATCCAGAAATTCCGTAACGAAAAAACCTCACGCTCCCCACTCCGACGGGCACGGAGGTGTGTGTGGCTTGAAGGCATGCTATGCAATAGCTTTACCGCGGCAGTCCCCGAGTGCCACACGTCTTTTTTCAATTCAACCCATAGTAAGTCTTAATTGCTATTGATGTGATATTAAAGAATTATACATCTTTTTATATTATACCTACGTCCATAACATTATGCATAAGTTTATAAATCTCAAACTGAGCGTCGGTCTTGAATCTAGACCAACAATACCTTCAAGTTATTTAATACTAGTTCAAGTCATGCTCCAATAACTATATTATTGAACAATGGCACACATAGTATAAACCTTTCCAAAACATTCACATAGAAAATACGCAGTTAGCGAATCGAAAGTCCCACGATAAACCCATCAATATAATTTCATCACACATCACTACCATTCAATGCACATCTCTATAATAATACACGTATTATAAGGTGTTAAAGTCGATATTTGTACATCAATCGAATAAAGGATTAACAAAAGAAAGCTAATGGTCCGGGTAACCGTAATGTCTGCTGCATATTGTTGTCAAAAGCTATTTATATTGTTAGCTGTGTTGGTAGTTGGATATGCGTTTTGAACTAGTTCCTGTGGTAAGGTATGGCATTACAACTATGAGGTATTGTAAAATATTGAATAATATAGTTAGATATTTTAACGTATACAGTCACTAAACTCTCTTTATGGTACAAAAATTAAACCATATAATTCAAGCCTCTTTAATCAAACCTATGGTTTAATCATTAAATCGTTAACGCTAAGACGGAGTTACTTCTACATTCATATTAAAAGTATATAAACGTTAGATACGGCTATAACGTTCAATTATAATTCTGTCACTTTTCACTTCCCGATGCAAAAAAAAGTTAATGAAACACACACGTAAAAACAATAATTTATTCAACGCTACATACATGCGTTTCAATTTATTCAAATTGAGGTAAAGCGTTCACATGCTGGTTCGTACGTTTCCGAGTTTTAAGGTCGTCGGAAGAGAATAATTTTAGTAGGTATACTTTATAACAGTAACCATTATCAGTTTAACGATTTGTGTTTGTATCAGATTGTCTTAAGCTGATTTGTACTTTATTCACATAAAATTAGGGCCGATTTCTCTGCGTGTTTTGCATATATCCGGCACTTTCAATTTTCCAAATTATCATAAGGTAGTTGTGCACTTAGTTCGCTTCTGTGAATTGAATGCTTTATTGAATGTACTTAAATTGTTGTCTATTATAATGGTTAAAAATGAGATTTGTTTATTTTAGAATTTAGCTGCACATATTAAAGTTTGATAAGTAGGTGTTGTAAAATGGTTAAGATAATATGAATAATACGATGTAATATTATGTATAAATAAATATATTATTGCTACAAATGGGTATATTTTGGGTATATTTATATATTTGCACATACTTTGTGTAAAGTGAAGTAAAAGCTATTCTTAATCTACCAAAATTTTAATCTTACAAAGTAAAACTAATAATTTGTGTTAGTTTGAAAAAAATAGTATTGCTACTAGTACATTAACTTATTTTATTTGAAAATAAACGTGAGTAAAAGTGGTACAAACTAAATCAAACATTCATTGGGCTTAGTATTCGATAGGTGTATAACCAGTTGCGAAACTTGGATATCTGTTACAACATTTACCAAGTAAAGTAACATGACCTATCAGGCTATAGATACTAGCTACTGGCCCTGGCTTTACGCGCCTATTTTAACCTATCAAATCTATACTTATATTATAAAACTGATGAGTTTGTTTGTTTGTTTGAACGCGCTATTCTCAGGAACTACTTTTCATATTTGATAAATTATTTTGGTGTGATATAGCCCATATCGAGGACGGCTATAGGCTATAATATTATATCATCACGCGAAGACCAACAGGAGCGGAGCACTGCGGGTAAAACCGCGAGGCACAGCTAGTTGTTTATAAATTACACATGTTATATTTAAGTATTAAAGGTATTAAATAAAATGGATAATAAAGCTATTAAAAGCCAAACTAATAGCCTATAAATTTAGTAAAATTACTCGTAATGTGTGATTACGTCATACAATTATTGTAATCTATTGTCATTATTATTTGTTATTAGCTTAACGTTTTGAATTAGTCGTAAATCGAATCGTTTTTGATACAATGTTTTATTATAAACTCGTATATAATATTTTACCATAATTTTTTAGTAGGTATGTTTTCAAATAAAAACTTGTCAAGCTGGTTACAAGACTGTATGATTTTCGTAACATATGCTACATAGCAAGCACGTAAACACGATCCAAAATTAATAAATTCTTATTTTTCGTTCAATTTATAATCTTTGCTCAAAAATATATGGTATAAAATAAGACCAAGCCCATACTAATTTTGGTATTATTACTTTAAGATAGCCTCAGGATCAAATTTAGGTCTAACCAAAACCGATTTAATGTATATTATCAAATTGAAATTGCAAGATTAATAAAATTTTACCAACAAGGTCATGTGAAATGACCCTAATTTAAAATTAATGTCCATAGTCTTTACAATGTACACTTATGTAAAATTTTTTGTGCATTACCTAATATTTACAGAACACGTATGTCACTGAAAGGTGGCAATTTTGTCGATTGTGTCATCAATTGTTCACCTTAAAGAATAGAGAAGACAATGTTTGCTATTATCACAACCTTTAGCCTTCATTGAATCAATAATATGAACCGTATTGTAAAAAATACTTAATCAACTCCTTGGCATTTTGGTACGATCTACTGTCGAAACAAAAATATGCACAGAAGGTACGTATAGGAAATATCGGGGAAGATATGAAATGCATCATAGCAATCTGTACATTACAAGATTTTTGCCCAAACAATTTAATAGAAAGAACATTAAATATTCATCAACACAAACTTTTAAATCCAAGATATTAGTAGAAATAATAATAAGATATCATACGTCATTATTTTTTTTTATTACATTTAATTACTTAGTTGCGCGTGGAAAAGGAAATAGATATTAGTGTAATAGTGGTAAAAGGAATAAAAACAAAAATAAATGGAGACTTTAATTGTAGTCATAAGACATATTATTATATCCTTGACCTTAAGGTGACCGTATAAACTTCAAAAAACACTAAAACGAAGATGTTAGTATGATATATGGTAATAGGCCATTTTGAAAACATAATGAGGACCAATGAACAATATGAGAGAAATAACAATTTATTTCGCAGTCTCCAAAATTTTAAGTTAATTTAAATGAGCCGGATCTTTGGGACCAGTTTCTGATTGAGTTTCTTGGTTCTGATCGGAGATCGGATTGTAATATTTTCATTCATATTAAATTATTGATAGTCTGATTTCGTCATTGATAAAGTCATCATGATTTGAAGTGAAATCTCTAAGCTGTATATATGAACAATGTAGTTCAAGGATTAGAAAATGCAACAATTGAAAACAAAGAATATTTAAATTGATAATTTCTTAAGATATTTAGGCGCAGTTCAAGACGTCATAATAATTCGAGTTCAATATAGTTTAAAAATTAAGTTCATCAGCCTATTTTTAAACTCCGCCAAAATGCTAAACATGAAAAGTAGACAAGATCTATATTTGGCTTGTCTACTTTT
>CAJQZM010010905.1:0-14452 GCA_907164665.1 Colias nastes | reverse complement strand
TGATTTATAGTTTTACAGTTATACAGTCCACTGTACTCAATCATTGTGAAGTTAAAATTTTGTTACTTCAATGCTATCGATTATTTTTGTTAATGAATTTAAGTTGAAAACAATATGTTTTGGTGGGCGGTATGTCCGATTGAATTGTCATAATTAGTCGTAATTAAAGTATCATACAAGCAAGACGTATTTTTCTTTATAAAATCATCATTCAGTATATCGCAATCTAAATTGAACCCTAGTGACCGAACAATATTTGTAAATATAATTTGTAGAATTACTTAAATGAATAAAAGTAAAACAAAATATAAGGAAAACAATATTTCACATCGAATAGGTATTCGATTATATAGAACAGGTATTTCGGTATATACCTACCATGTTTCCACTCCAATAGCTCAACGACGACTAATGTGCTTACGCTTAAGACCACTCTTTATATATTTGTGCATTCATAACACATACACAAATACCCGCATGGGCCACATACATCATACACAGGCGAAAATACTCTTTATATACGTGAAAACGAGAAGCAAGGGTAAAAAGAAACGGACTAGATATTACAAGTATTACTAAAAGTAAATGAGCTTTCCATGATAAGAGAATTTGCAAAGTAAGTCGACAAAAAATGGTCAAACGGAGGCGTTTCTTACAAACGTTACTTTTATGAAACGACGCAAAGAATTCTTTATATGAGTAACATAGAGAACTAGCCAGCTAATGTTTTATGTTGATGCTTTCATAATAATTTAGTGCACACATCACTTTTGCATCACTTAAAAATGCTTATTCTGATGTAATTGAGAAAGCAGCATCACCTAAATCACATAAAACATCAATTTCCTATTATTTTTGAAGGCAATTGAATGTAACCTCTCGCAAGGCGCCAATCATAATCTTCGATTATCTCAACGCATTGATAATATGTACCTAGCCACCAGCCCACCAATATGATTAAACTAGTAGCTTTTTCTACCTGTGGAATCTGCCAAAAAGAGCAAGTATTTTCAAAGCTGATGTGTTATTCCAGTTCATAAGCCATTATTTCTAAGTAACAAAAATCCGGTTTTCACGTCAAAGTGTAACAAACATCGTCACATCCTTTTACAAACGCGTTTATAATTAGTAGGATTGCTATATACTTCGAACCATTATCAATCCATGATGAGCCTTCAATCACAGCTCGTCACGCACCCCCCACAAAACAATGGCTCTATTGCACTGCCTCACATCGATTCTCCATGTAATTGGACATCACTTTACAATGTCACAATAGGTATTTGACATGAATGGGACTTCCTTCGTGGTTTCAATTAAATTGAGCGCATATGGTGGAGGGTGCGCTATGTACGAAGATTTTCTGTGGATCTGTTTATGCAATAGCTTGATTTTATAAGAATGTTATTACTTGACGGTGTATGAATAAATGTGCTCTGTAGTATTTTTTATTCTATGTTTAGATGTGTACTTGTCAATAATCACTTCTTGATGTTTAGCCACCTGCAAGGTAATAAAGACACTTTTACTTGTTTTAAACTAAACTAGATTGGATTCAGAGAAAACCAATTTCTTCAGTTTCGCTCTGACGTGATTTGCACGTGCACAGTTTAATAAAAATCCGTCCAGTGTTTTAAGATGCTAAAAACTAATGTCTATAAATCGTGGTATCCAAAATCCCTAAAATGCAAATACGGGAAGTATTCGCAACGCACGGAAACGTCCAGTTATAACAATAGACATTCAATTCACTAAGTAATTAATCGCAGAAGTAATCAGTACCGTGATCAATAACAAACGAACTCCTAATAGTCGACAGCAATATTCCATGAGCAACTAAGATAGGCGACCAATTCAATTAATTATCGGATACAAGCGACAAACAGTCAAGTCCTCTTGAATAGAGCTTAAACCTTAGTGCATCGCTAACAATTATTCTGAATACCATGTCTGAATTGCATCACGCATTAACTGATAATTGAAGGCCCCGGGGAAATCATGCTCCAAATTTCAACACGTTAAATCAATGGAACAATTACCGAACGAAAAAGGCACACAGATGCGGTTTGCGCTTTTTTGGTTTTAAGTTCTTTAGTGATTCTTAAGAAAAGAGTATAAACTATTTTAATTTAGTCATGGACAAAGCATGGATATTATATTTGCAAAATTTTATATATATTGACCATCAACAGTTTTATTTCAATGTCACCATCATTTTCCCACTTAAAAGACTTTCACATATACGAGAATTATTGTTTCTTCCTATCTATAAAAAGATTCACAATCAAATTCATAGAACACAGCTAATGAATAGAACATCAAACAAAGGGCACCAATTTATCGGGGCCTCTGAATTGTCTTAGATAATCATTATTCTAGGTATCCGTACACAATAGAGATTATAGGTAGGAGATTTCTCCAAGGGGCAATAACAATCAAAATAACCTTGGTGTTAACTACTAATCTCGCTCATAATTGTCACGACTATCAAGTAGGTTATTAATTTAATTCCGAATTTATTGGTTTTTTATTTTAGTATGAGTTTTTATTATACCCTTATATGTTTAGCTCTAACACGAAAGCTATAAGAAAGAGCCTATTCATCTATTTTTAAAAGTATAGAAATTATATCATTTACTCTCAAAAGAAGGGTATTTCTACAAATAAGGAAACAAAACTGAAACCTTTCCTTTTAAAATGAATAAGTACTCAATATGTAGATACGTATCAAGCTTTCATATTACGCAATTATCCAGACTTATAACGCGCCCCAGTCTCCATATAATTGGCGGAGCAAGCGTCGTTCGTTTCCAAACGAAACGTTTGAACGGTGTATGTTTATGACGTCACAGTTTCTACGTCACTTGACATTTCCAATTGATTCGCATGTAATAAATCACGCTACCGTCACGAGGTGCGGAATAGTTCTGTTAAACGATCGTGTTGTTCCTATCCCTCAAAGAGACTTGCGATGCGTGTGACAGAGATGAGAGACACAACATTCACTATGTCATGTGTCGCTGACAGCGCTGATAGGTGCTTTACCGATTGTTTCATAAACTTCCTTGTGTTTGGGTCATTCTTCTCAACGGTATCGTTTATTTTATAGGTCGTAAATGCTTAGCCAATGGGATCATCAAAAATCTATCTAATCATATATTAGTCAGCTTATAATATGATAAGATGTTGTATATATAAACAAATGTATGAAACTGTATTGTATTGTATTCAAATTCCTTTTTGGGATCACTTCAATAATCTGCACGTATCTTTTGTCTGGATCTTTCCTTATTATCCTTAAAGCTCATTTTGCTACCGTCGTTTCTTATGTTTAAGATGTTCAGCGACAAATTTTAATATCTAGGACTCAGAATCATTGTTTATCGTACCATATTTCCAAGGCAGGAGTTCTACGGGGCACAATAAAACGGCAATTGCTTATTGCCACCGTGGAGCGCAACGTACCGCCCTGTGGGAAATCTGATAGATGGCAAGCTTAGTACGGGGCCCGCTGTTTTAAATATGCTTCTATGAATTCTTGGGAAATAAACTGAAAACGCGTGAGACAATTTTGTATTGACGTTATGTGCATTTGGATGCATTGTTGAGGGTTGAAAATATTTTTGATCTATTAATTATTTTTTAAGCTATTGCATAGCTTCTATCGCGGGCCTTGAGCGCGGGGACCGAATCGAGAAACTCCGTAACGAAAAAACCTCACGCTCCCCACTCCGACGGGCTCGGAGGTGTGGCTTGAAGGCATGCTATGCAATAGCTTTACCGCGGCAGTCCCCGAGTGCCACACGTCTTTTTTTTAATTATCATTAAATCTAATGCAGTGTTTTGTCGTATTTAAATAACGAATTTTTACCTGTTTTTTATTATTACAGGTTTGACGTCGGGATTAAAGGAATCAATTGGGAAGGGTTGGGAAAAGGTAACGGACCTACGGCTCCGAAAGGAGTTCAAAAAACACAGCAGCATTCGCATGGTAATATAGCAAGCCGACCTTCTGTGAGGGTGTGAACCTCCCCCAAGCTGGTCCAAATCACTCACACAATAAAAACGGATGGCACCATACTTACTTATACACGCTATGGAAATATAAAAAATAGGTATTTAAAAAGTTTATCCATTTGTCCGTCTTTCCTGGCTCGGAAACTCTTCCACCATAATATATGAGAGGGCCTTTTCTGGCTCATAGGAAAAATAACCGAGAATTACAAAGGCATCTTTTATTTAGGAATAAACAAGAGGTGGCTGGAAACTTTTTTCATTTAAGCAAACGAAATCTCGGGCATCAGATAGTACGCAATAATAAATTCATTCCAAACAAATTCCCTATAGAATAAACAAAGCAAAACAAAAAATGAGCCTGCAAAAACAACAAAGCCGAAAAAACCAGTTCATCATTGAATCTCAGACCTAAATAAATGCAGATATATCTGAATTCAAAGAAAACCCGGTTATCGTGTCCGCATTCCAGCAGATTTATACACAAATCAATCTTAAAGCATTTTCAAAACGTCGGTCGCGCTGAAAGAAAATAAATCTTTTGTAAAACTTTTTCAACGGGATAGGTATTATTCATGAGGGTGCCAACCGACTGATTGATCGCCTTGTTTAGGTTTTAAGTGAGGAACTTGAGCGTGCTTAGTTTTGCGCGAACAAACTAACACTGATAAGTTGGGTGTCAAAGCATCTAGGCTTTGGAAACTGAAACCCATTTTACGATGAAGCTTTAAACAAAGCACTAATTACGAATTCATTGAACATCGTTTAACTGAAGGTGTAGATTATTATGTACGTACATGTGGAGTTTTTAATGATCTAATAAATTGCATTTAAAGATACAAATATTTTATGTCTGAAACAGAAACCTTTTAGTAAAAAACACCACCATAAACCTTTATGACATTAATATTTGTACATCGATGAATATTTTATTAGTTTATTTATTTATTTTAAAAGTTTGAGTACTTATTCAAATCTATAAAATGTAGGTAGTTTATTAAATAAACTCTTCTTACAAATATAATAAGAAAGTTAGCGAGAAATATACATAAATATTATTACTTACCTACTATTTAATATTTTTTGTTCCCGTACATAATTCTAGTGTTTACATTACAAATTCAATATTCATGATTTATTTTTCTGAATAAATATTACATATTAATATGTATCAAAAGGAAAAACGATAACAAAATTTCAATACAGTATTATTTGATGAAATAACATCCTTATGAATAGGTTTATTTATTCTTTTGATTTTATCAAATGCCAATGTTATTTTATTATTATATTTTCATCACCCATTTGAGACACGATTGCTAAAACATTTTTAAGAACTAAATAAAATAAGAATGAACTACCACACCATCCAAGATAAGAACTAATCTTGATACTTTCTCTATAAAAATTACCCCTTATTCGGTACTGAATACACAAGCTGTTCTAGTGTTAAATATGATCCCGGATCAAAACATAATCGCGAGCAAGCGGCTTATAAAATCCAATCTTACGAGGTGTAGACATGAAAAAATTCCCCGCCATTTACACGATGAGATATTTCGCAAGCTCATAAACTTTGGACCACATAATTTCGGTCGCTTACGGCAAAAATGAGGAACCTCCGACAGATAATTTTCTCATTTACAGGGATCAAATTATTCCTTTTTACTAAATTTTTATACTGTACAACGATAATTTTGTGAATATTACATCAGAATTTCGTTCCGTTACCTGTATTAAGAATTTAAAAACCTTTATATAGAACGATTTATGGCTTTGAATAGAAAATTATAAATATAAAATACAAACGATATTTTGCTTATTTAGGAAATAGTAAATAATTTACTGAGAATTTATATTCTCAGTCAATTAACGGCTTGGTAATAAGACACGAAATATTTTTTTCTCGATAGTGATAATTTTACATGTAAAAAAATCAAATATTATCTCAAAATTCCTGCATATTTACATTATGTTGCGATCACACACCTAGAATTGTAGAGAGTCATATTTTTAAATAAAAACACAACTATTTTAATACCGACGATGCATTATAAAATAACTTTGTTGTATCGCTCAAAGTCGAGCCTATATAACTGCAAAATTAACACTTAGACACATTGAGTTCGCGCCTTCTTTCAAAGTAGACTTATCGAACAAAAATAACCTAAAAGTTACAATTAAGAGAAGCGACGAATATTTCAATCTCAGTTTTTAACACGGCAAAAAGTTACTTTAAGTCTCATTAACAATTTACTTTATATGTAGGGAACCGTTGACTCGAAAAACTTTCAAACTCGAGGCCACAAACTAAAAAGCTTCTTTAAGACTTTACAGTAGGAAAGGTTCTGTTTAAATTGGTCTGGCAGTCGAGCGTCCTTTCTGAGTCACTTGAAAACAACTTCCTAGAACATAAAAGCTATTTTTTTTTATTAACTAAAAACATTAACACAAATGCACCGGAGAGCGAAACTCACGGAGTATGTCTCTTGTCGTGTTTATGTTACGGGAATTCAAATCACAAAAGAAATAATTTGTAAGCAAATAAATAACTAAATTAAAATATGTACCTATCTGTAGCACCAAAGCTTCGATCTTTACAATCGCGTTGGCATATAGGACAAAAAGAAAATACTATCTATGAATATAAAAACTGCTAAACCGATTTTCACACACATAGAGGGTAACTTGGATTAACACAGGCTATATTATATCATAACGCTAAGACCAATAGGAGCGGAGCAATGCAGGTAAAACCGGGGGGCCCAGCTAGTTATGAAATAAAATCAATCACAACACCTTTCGTAATTTCCATATATCTACAATCTATCCTCTCATACCTTAATCTTTGAAAGTTATAGAATAAGAAGTTAGTTAACATTTTAAGATCAAAAAAATATAAGCGTATATTTTTTGTCAACCAGTATAAAAATATGATTTAAATTACCGTAAATTAGTTTCAATTTAATAATTAAAGCGAGTACGAACAAGTACAATATTAACTTGACCGTTACTGAAATTATTTTACTGAGTAAACTTTAGAAGCTAATTAATTGCTTTATTTTTATAAAATGTTTTCAGTTATTTTTCTGCAAAATATTTACTTCGTGATATTATAATAATTTATTTTTTAAGAATACTATTTTAATAGGTATATTAGTAATTTGTAAATCTGGACCATCTTTTTTAAGACTTCATATTTATCACCACTATCATTTTTATTGCCTTAGAAAGGACATAGGCGACAGAATGCCTGACAACATAATAATATATGTACCACAATATATAATTACCAAGCAGGTCAAGTGGTTTTAAGGCATACTGATTTCCTTCATCTTTGAAGTATTGAAGTAGCAAGGTGAAATAAAATTCAATTTCTGCATTCACATCGGAATTGAATCCCCGATGTTTTGATCGAAATTAGGCCGAGGCCAGAAGTTCTGCGAATCTTCTTTAAAACAAATGTAAAAAATATTACAAGAATATTATTGCTGGTTGCAAACGAGAGTACCAAAAGAATCATAACAACGTAATAATTACAATTGAATTTAAATAGCACATAAATAAAATGTATCGAATTCTGAAATTCCGCATATGAATAGAATTGCAAAACAAACCACGGAAACTATAGCGTCGACAATCGTACTAAAAATAGAGGAGATATGTAGCCGTTTTTCAGCCGGCTATAAGTCCCTTAACGAACGGTTCAACCACGTCCCCAAGCCGGGAAAAAGAAATTTAACTACAACAGATTAGACGAGTATCGTATTAATCCGTATTGTAAATAGAGCAAGTGGAAATATTTGTACGAACATTCGTGTATTTACAGTTTAGATGCACGTGATGCGGCTATGGATTTATTGTTGGTTTTATTTTGGAGTATTGAAGTGGTTGAAAATTAAGGAATAGAGGAAATTTTATTCAATTAAAATTAATGTTATTGACATAAGGGAAAAATCTATTTTGATTAACTATTCCTGTATGTACTTATTTTCATTCCACGTTGTTGTCGTTTCCAAACGTATCGAGTTAATTAAGTCTCTATAAATAACAGACATACGCAACAATTCATGTATAATATCAAAAGGGTTAAATTAAAAAACATTGAAATGTAGGTACTCGAAACTCGTAAAAAAGCTGATAAGCATTCCCAACTCCATGCGGGAAATGATTCTGAACTTAATAATTACCACCATGAACCCAACAAAAACGGACGCTTTTGGTTTTGTCCTCAGTTTTATCATAATTGCTTTAAGAACTCAATATCGTTTAGCGACAAGGTGCTTTTTATCCCCTTATTCAGTTTCGACGGCAAACAAAGCCAGAACTTTGAATTAGTTTTCTGTTTAATAGATTTGGCCCGATACTGGGATACAATAAACAATTTTGATCCTTCGAGGTATTAAAGTATAAAATTAAAGGATAAATGAGCCCATATTTGTTTATGTTTCGGGAGTTAGGATGAGAATGTTTCTAATTATCGGATGCTCCTGAAAATTTGTGTTGGGGAAGTTTAAGGTAAGGTATAAAGGTAGGAGGTTTTACGTTTAACAAATCATCATAAATTTCATCCACCACGGAAAAAAACAATTACTTATTTCATTATATAAATCTGTTAGAGCTAACCGGCTAAAAAGATAAATGTCATTTTTTCTCTTTACTTTTAATTCTCCAACAGTTATCGAACCCAAGACCTCTCCGTCCATTCACGCTATCACCACCACTGTACCACGGAGGATAGGATTCAATAAAAAGCTAATAGTGTATTTCGCTGCTATGATTCGGTTTGATTATTTCCTGCAGTAGTTAAATAGCGCCGATGAATCCAGATCCGTATCAATTTCCTCGTCACGTGAGTTTCGAAATTGTATGACCGAGAATAAATATAAATGGCAATTTCCCGATTATTTATGTTTTGATGTTCTCGAGGGAAAATTATTCTCTTTTATTTTTTCGCGCACGAATAAATGAAATATTTTATAACGTTTGAGATTGATTCGTAGCTTTATTTAATTATGATATTTTGATGTTGTTAAATTAGTAGTTTGAGATTTACTCAGCTTACAAAATTGCTTTATTAAAAGACTCGTAATACAAAGAGTAAGACAATTGTAATATAATTCAAGTAAGTTACCGATAATGCTTTGGATAAATATTATACACTCCCACCGTGACTCATTTCTCCATCATCAACATTAACATTATCAGTTCAAAGAAATTTGCAATATTTATTTCGATATCCAAGTTTATCCCTCATATAAAATGACAACACATTTCCCGGAATTAAATCCAATCAAGTCATAATCCTATCTGTATGGTATCGATGTGACATCAAAAAAAGATTCACAGAAGTACAAAATCTACCGCAGCGATCCATTACTTCTTATCAAAACGATATAAATTTTAGAGACACTCAGACCGGCATGTTGCATGCTAGAATAGAAATAATATTGTGTACCCGTACATTTGACAACAGCGAGCCATAACTTCGTTTGACATGCGAAAGAAGTGCGACACGAGAGACTAGAACTAATGCTAGATTGTTTGATTAACACTGGTGTACAGTTAATTGTCTCACGCTTTTTTTGCATAGAATGAATGTTGTGCAATGTACTCGTAAGTTTTCTTTAAAAAATATATGTACTTGCAAAACAGTTACAGTATACTCTAGGATATCTGAATATGATGGTATTCTTTCATAATTAGAATGCATCGTTATGAATGTATCATGTTTTAAGTTGAATCGATCTCATTAATCTTATTTCTACTTTGTGGTCCACCATAAAGAGGTGGGTATACAGACTCACTGCAGATTTTTCTTGTTCCAGGATTTTAAATCAATATGATCAATATGGTAGTGCCATACATAGACACTATGTTTATAAAATTAAAGACAAAAATATTTATATCTTGATAAAATATTTTGTTGTATATTTAAATATTATCTACAGTACTTTTCTTGATAACCTTATAGGTACACGGGTATTTAAACTGCAGAACGTGCATTATTTATATGATTTTCAACAGTAATATTAATACACTTCAGTTACACGAACGGAATTGACAAATTACAGCTAATCATAAAATGTTATGATTATTATTGAATGTTTATTAAAATATGAATTAAGTGTGGGCACAGAATAATAACAAATAAATAGACAAAGCGCTGTTCATTGTACAAGTAAAAAACATTTTACATAAATCGCCTTCATTCTCGTTTTATTTCTTACTTATTTGAATTAAATGTTTTTATAAAAATGCATTTTATATTTTATCGTAAAGTAAGGCATCTGAATAAATTAATACGGGTTTCCATGCATCAGGTGTAAGTACATTCCACATTCTCCGGACTGCAACAAACTTGTAAAATTGTTACAAAGTATAAATTCATAAATAAAGTTGTTATAAAGTATAAATTCGACGTACAAAGTCATTCATTCTATCTTTATGTGTTATGCTTTCACATAAATGACGAACCAATTTTGCCGCTATGCTATATAGATTGACTGGACTTTAGGAAAATAAAGGTCATACTGTATGCAAAACAGCATTTTTTGTACATTATTAAATACTACAGATTATATTAGCAATACTTTTATTTAGTAAAAACGTTTAATTAAAAATAACATAAGGAATAACATACATATAAGTTTTTGTGAAATTCTGAAGCATTCTGAAAGCATCTGAAGATTGGTAATTATAAAATGTTATTATAAGATGAAGCTCACCATTCGATTTTAATTATTAAAGAGTCTGGCATCTAGCTGCATTCTTACAATATTATATATAAGTTTAATGTGTTTATTAAAAATGTTGATGTATCAACAAATTCAATTCATTAAAATAACAAAACTTGTTTGCTCATCCATCCAAATCTTTTAACGAACAATCAACCGCCAAAATAACGTCCCAATATTTAACCCGACCTTAATTCATTGAAGCACGAATACTAAACAACACAATGTACCCTTAGAATAACTCATCACGAATAATGGATTAGGTTACAACGAAAAAAGTTTGTTTGCACATTAAGGACAGGTAATCTACGACCACCGGAGATTTGGAGCAT
This sequence comes from Colias nastes, assembly GCA_907164665.1. NCBI lineage: Eukaryota > Metazoa > Arthropoda > Insecta > Lepidoptera > Pieridae > Colias > Colias nastes. The sequence goes on along the minus strand of CAJQZM010010905.1, from coordinate 3,369 downwards.
CGCCAGGGTGGTAAATTCCTACCTCCACAGTCGAACATTAAAGGGGTTAGCTTAAATATGGACTGCAACGTGAGGAAGTTAAATAATTTATTCAGGGAACAGAGGATAACAGCTTGTTTATTGTTGACGTTTTAAAGACTTTCTATTTGTCTGCGTCAGCGTGTTTGTTTAACGCGTTAATCCGGCTTATTATTTCACTGTGTGAGTTGATTTTGTATTCATATAAATGTTAATTATTATGTAGGATTCAAGGTGTCGCTTCGTATTCTGTTTTAGATCTTTCGTCAAAATCTTCAACTTGTTTTGAAAATATTGCCATTGTAATTTCATTTTTTAGCAGACGTGTTAAGACATTTACAAACCCCTTTGATTCAGTAGTTAGAACGTGAATGTTTCACCCAAGTTTTGCTCCTGGGTTCGATGTTAATACAACCGTGAGAGAACACAATATAACCTGTAAAAAATATGAAAACAAACATGAAATGAAAGACATGAATGATATAATGAATACAGCAAATGCTTTATTATTTTTTTATTTAAAATATCAACAAGATTTAATTTTCTATAAAATTACTTACTCCTTTTACAAGTGATTAACCGAGTCCGAGCGAGCAGCCTGACGAAGCAATTGCTACTGAATACGCATGAGCCGCCATTTTCCTCGGCGGAGGCACATCCACACTGCTGCTGCTTCGCGTGGAAAATGCTTAGCGAGGCTGTCCGGTTTGTGTGGTCCCGCCTATTAAAAACCTTATTCTCGCTGAAATATAGTATCAAAATAAACAATAAACAAGTGTTATACAAACCGACATCACTAACAGCACTTCATAAATGATCTCCACAGTACATCGTTTACGTCTCTTTCAAACATAACTACACCATTAATAGCCGTCATTTGTTTGATTGTTACCCCATAGTTGAGAGATAAAATCTCATTTCTTTTAAAGTCGCACAGCCCATTTCTCCTATTTACAACACAAGGGCTCGCTCTAAATGCTATTTGCGTGAACTCAAGCATTCAGCATTGTGAGCCAGATGAATGGCCCCGAATTAGTGAGGAAATCAAAATTGTGAATTCACTTTGTTTTTTCTTGTTGCCTACCGGAAACTTACGGGTTTCATCGTTGGTACCTATTTAATTTAATAATGTTCTTTTTATTTTTTGCGTTTGTAAATAAAGGTTCTGTAATTTTTAAATGTACATTCGTAATTATCGATATTAATTAATATCGCAAATGTCCAAAACGTAATTGGTTATTTAATATCAGTACACATTTCACATTTCTTAAATCACACAAACAAAAAAACAATTATGAAGAAATAATACTTATAACACATCCGCAGCTCTTGAAGTCGCATAAAAAGTGAATAAAAGAAATGGCTACCAGGCGCGTCCTCTGTTAATCGTTCAACTACCGCCATCCTGATAATGAAAATTAACAATTATAATCAATTTAAAATAACTAACTATTCTTAAGTTATTTAAAATGTTATATATCTTATTTATATTTATAATTATATATCTACATCTAATTTAGCATAAATAATATTTCTGTCATATGTCATGCGGTAAAATCTAGCTCTATCTATTATTCTTAGAAAATCACATTCATGTTCATAAAATATATATTCTATTTTAACATGTTTATTAAAGAAAAACTGTATTGTAAAATCATAATCATAAAATGTAATTTATCGGAATAAAAAAAGGAATCCAAACAGCATTTAAGATTAAAACACCGTGGTCGATAATTGACATATTCAAAATCAAATGTCGGTTTTGTTTTGTTAATATATTCACAATTCAATTAAGAACATGTTTAATTCAAGGGGATAAGTGTACACGCAATACAAAGGTTAACCACCACCCTATTAAAAATCGTAATCAATTAGGTGATTGACTGCCTCGTATTGTTTACACTTTACACGATTATAACAAGTACTCCTACTAATACTTGATGTACTTGCACTAGCAATTGGAATAATAAAACTTACGTTGCAATTAACATGTATATAATATGCAAGCGTATTTATATCATCTGAAAAGAAGTTCAATCACTAGGCTCCGTTTGTTATATTTCATTTGAATCTGTAAAGTTGCTCTTTTGTATTCATAAAAATACAAATATCCTGAGATAACGGCATGTTTCTATACTTAAATATGCATTACTATTTTCTTTTTGGTGTATTTATTTCTCTAACCATTTAGTTATATGTATCACGCAAAGTTGTTAATTCTTTTCGCGAAACGTTTACCCGTTCACAATATTAATTACTTTCAGTATTCAAAACACAGTCCCAACATTTAATTGCACAATACAACGCCTCGTACTAACAACCCTTGCTCAAATTAGCTTATTGAATAGCCCCAAAATAAGGGGGTGTGTACAACGGGAAAAGTTCCCTGGAATTATTCATGAGTCGTTGGGAAATCCCGATTGATTATACTGTTTATCGCAAATTAACTCGAGTGGGTTTGAGTTGCGTTCGGACGAATTGGAACTTTCGGTGCAGTGTATAATATGCTTAAATGCGTAATTATGACTCAAATGTAGCGTTTAATAGCTGTACACGAACGTGCTATTTTGGTGTAAGTTGTAAATATAAACTATATAGGTAGTATGTATGTAGAAATTATATTTTAGCTACTAACTGATACAGCATTTTCCAAAAACAATCATGAAGTAGGTATGCCTGTCTTTAGCAAATAATTCATGCAGCAAGGGTTAATATAGAACACATATAGAACACAAACTGTAAAAAAATCTTAAATCGTACAAACCATTATCCTTAATAATTATTCAACATAATTCTCAAATTATTATTTATAGCTTTGAAGTCATATAAAAGCGCCCTAACCAAGATCTCGATTGGCGCAATTGAATATTTTTGATTGCTCCACAAAACTTTCCGTATCCGTAGCGATTTTATAATTACTCGAATTTTCGCTCCTAATTAACAATTTAATAGCATTTAAATTACTAGAGAATTTGTCACAGAATAAACTCGATATGAAGTAAAGTTGTAATATTTATAAGATTGTCGATGAAATCAAATAAATAAATCGATTGAAAAATGCATATTATTATTATCTTTTGTAAACTGAATTTTATCATTTTAATATAAAAAAAAAGACGGGTTGCACTCCGGGAGTGCCGGCAGAAGTGAAAACTTGATTATTAACGTTCAGCATGTTTGATATTTTGGAATGGTATCCGTCTTACGCATGGAATATAAGGGCTTAAAAAAATAAAAAAAAAGACGGGTTGCACTCCGGGAGTGCCGGCAGAAGTGAAAACTTGATTATTAACGTTCAGCATATTATATGATCAAACGAACTTCTAGAAGGAAGTTCGATCATTATTATAT
>CAJQZM010010904.1:0-11721 GCA_907164665.1 Colias nastes | reverse complement strand
TAAGGGAGACACCACGGTAAGCGAGCGAGGGGTTATTTTTGCAAATAAAAATAAAAGTGTATAAATGCTTTTTGTTATACATTATAGTATAGTATTGGAAAGAAATAAGATATATCTATTATTTTATTTAAAAATGAGTGTTCAAGAGACTGGAAAATATAATATTCACCTATTTTTATAATTTATTCTTAGCAAAAGAATAGCAGTCCGTAAGAGCGTACTTATAATGCGTAAAAATTTAAATATTGCATATTCAATTAACTATGACCTTTTTTATGACTATTGACTACGGGTGTTTAATATTATTGCATGCATTCGTAATACGTTTTAATAACAGTAAAAAGTTTTATAATCAGTTATTTCCGTTCGAATTTAATACCGCTCCCGCTACCGCTTATCCGCATAGTCGTAGCCTAAGTAGTCTAAGTCGACAAACAGTGGTGAATAAAAAGGAATCCTTTTAATCTTCGCAATACGACACTAAATAGAGGGAATGGCTGGAGATTACCTGCCTTTTAACAGCTACGGCAGCTAGTGGACAATTTGTGACTAGAAAAACAAAGTTGTTGTTACTGTTGATGATCGTTTATGTGAAATGTTTTTGTGATGGAATGGTTTGTTGTTTTATAGGCAGATGCTATTGTTACTTTGTTAGTGAAGAGGTATATTCAATTTGAGGTGTGTAGGGTTTGAAGGTTATGTTTAACTTACGTTTTAAATATTTCGTATATTGTTTCAGTTGTTTTGGTTTTATTTGTGACTAGCTTCCGCCCGCGGCTTCGCCCGCGTCGTGTTTTGATAAAAGGTAGCCTATGTTCTTTCTCAGGGTCTAAAGATTGTCTGTGCCAAATTTCATCAAAATCGGTTGAGAGGTTTAAGCGGGAAAGCGTAACAGACAGACGGACAGACAGAGTTACTTTCGCATTTATAATATTAGTAGGGATTAAGTTATTTGGATAATAATACTACTATTCAACTCAAAAGTTTCTATGGATTTTAGTTACTCTTTCACAAAGCCTATTTCTCATATTTACAATTATCTTGAAAACCATACAACCTTGTTCTCCTTATTTACAAATAAATATTAATTATTTCCTTATCGACCCTACCAGTCTATAAAGCTTTAATATATTCATCAAAACATTAAAAAGGTGCCCTAAATATCGTGGCATTAATAAAAATTCAAGTAATGTTGTTCGACGACAATTTTGTTCCCATCTTATTGCTTCCACGTCCTTCTGAATATTAATGAGAGTGATACAGCCTTCAATATTCGCTATTTATACCAAATATCATTATATTGAAAATATCTTTATTTATACATCGCCAGATTTACTCAGTTTTATTGATTCGTAGCGGTTTAATTTTGTTGTGTTTATTTATGTAGGAAGGAAATTGACGTTGATTTGAGTTTTCTTTTTGTGTTCAATTTCGTATCGGTTTTAGAGCTCATTTACAAGACCACGTGTGTCCATACTCGTATAAGAATAGAAGTATGTATGAAAATATAAGGAAAATATAATGTTGATTTTTCAATCCTTGGTTAAAACTTGTTCGTCGAATAATGTATAAAACTACCATTTTAAAAACGTATTCTAATTGCCCGTATTTGACAATTTACGTGACATTTTAATATTATCGTGTAATACTTTATTGGACGGATAAGTTTTATCCAAGCATTGAAAAATCGGCCCTAAATATAATAATTTGAACCGATTGCTTACATTGAGTATGTAATATCTTTGGTTATTCGTCTATAGGATCTTTGAAAAAGTTTGTAGTTGCGTTTTTGTTTATACAATGCCTTATTTATATACATTATACATTGAATGAAAAGTTACAAATATTTTCGTAAATATCATACTGAAATAGGTATTTATTTTACGCGTCACATGTGACAAAGTGCAGTAAAAATAATCATATAAAAGATAGAAATTAACCATTCCAAAAGTACCTTAAAAAAGCACAGATAACGTAAACCTGTCAAAAGTTCATCGACATGACAGTCGCGATGACAATCTGTAATGAATAATTTTATTAGCGCGGGGAAAATTCAATACTTGCTGTTTACTCTTTGTTAAGCCCTATATACATTTGTACTTAATAAATAGCCGGGAACAGTTGTTTGCTTTGACTTTGTTTTTGTTTTCCTTAGCTTCATTAATTGTCACTGTGTTAACGAGTATTTCGGACCTACTTCGAAAAATTAGTATTGTAATATTTGTATTGATTGTTATTTTATTCTCAGTTGTAAAAAATAAAACAATCTCATACATTTTATTTTTTGTAAAAATGTTCAATTTTGTGTGTGCTCATATAGGTAATATATACACCAAATTGATTATAAAAAGAGGAAATAGTGAATAACGTTTTCCGACGAGGAATATGAAACAATTGATCAAATATCTCGAAATCCTGAAACATTTCAATAAATCAGTGATGTTAAAACGTACTATAGGACGCACTTTATTTTGTCCATTTTCCTTAAAGGGTGGACATTTTATTAGTCCTATGTAATTGAGGGCAGGCTTACTCCCATAATCCGGGAAGAATACCAATATACATGCTTTTTCTCAGAAATTCAATATAAAAAGTCACATAGCCGATAGGCTATAGTAACAGTGAAAATAATAAAATGTTTATATACTCATTTGTGTTACACAAAAGAACATAAAATATTATAGACCAAGGATTAATCTTAGTTTCTAATCTAATTCCTAAAGTCGTAATTAATTGACGTGAAAGAACTCAATTGAAACTCGAATTTTTCTGTCAAAGAACTAGTAAAAAAATGAATTTAACGTTTTATTTGTTGTTGAAAGTAGATAGTTCGTAATTCGATGGTGACGATTTTATTTTTTTCCATTTATTTCTTCTGCATTAGTATCTACTTTTTAATACGTAATAATTTTATATAGGATTTGCTCTAATTGACGAAGGAAAATATCTTAAGGACACATTCGACATCTGTCAACACACTCGGCCAGCGATTACGGATTAAAACCTCATAGTATACTTGGAGTATACACTAGTGGGAACAAATATGATCATATAACATTGCATACGTAGGAATAAACATACATATATCTGTTACCTATTCTAGATATAACATGAGTTGGTTGTAAATAATAACTAAAACAAAAAAATATTGTAAACTGTCACCATTTGAGTATATTTCTATACAAAAGCAACAATTCGTCATTATTCCCATCATTTCACAGTAAATGAGCTCTAATAACAAAAGCTAGATATAAATAACTATTCAAATATACCGCACAAAGGCGCACGATTATATCTAGTGTCTCAGTGGGACAAAAAGTATAAATGCTGTACATTGTGCGCTCACAATGCGAGCGTCGCATTGAAACATGGGTGTTACTGCTTTTCAATTATCTAGCGCGCAATGTATCGCCCACAATACAATGCGGTCGATCTATATCTTTTGGGTTAGCTGTCGTTGAATTGGCGTTGATTGGCGCAATATTTTACGCCAATTTGGATATTTATATTTATATTTTTGATGTTTGAAGTGCAGGGTTGGAGCACAGTTGACAGATATATACGTACATAGCGTTGATGATTTGAAATATTTATAATTGATAATTTGTAGTTTGTAAAATATTTTACTTTTAATTTGTTTCGTTATGAATGCACTTACTTGAAATATATAGGCTTTGCTATGAAACGCGGCGCTGCAAATATGTAAGCAATTATACCTTCTGTCAGGAGGGTAAGTTGTAAAAGTTACGGAAATTACAATTTTCAAAAAAAAATTATCGAGACTGATAACTAGTACCTATGCATAAGTTTTAAGGCTTTTCTAAGAATCGAGAAGGAACAAAAACATCAGTGCAATAGCGATATGTATAACACACAGTAAATAAGTAAAAATAACATTATAAAACACGCAGCAAATTAAAAAGACGCTTGCACAAAATTCGATAATTGAGTAAATTTTCATTTCACCACTGAACTCAACGAAAGAACACAACCAAACTTTAGCTCATATTTATGCTTTACGAAATATTTTGCCAGTAAATATATCAATTCGGTATTTTATTGAATACGCTACGATGCAGTACCCACCGCAGGCTCGCATACCCCTCCCCCCAAACGAGTGTTGCAAAAACACGCATGGCAGCTATGTAAACAATCAAATTAATTTGCTGACGGACAAATTTATACGGCATTATACGGCAATGCGATATTGTACAGTCGGCAAAAAAGTTTTAATGGTGTAATTGGCGCGCGTTTGAACTTTCGACTTGTGAGCGATATGGTCTAGGTTATTAACCTGGGAAGTACCTTTTCAAACTTGAATAAAATACATGGTATATTGCTGGAACAACAAGCAGTGCATATAATTAATATTATATCGTCTTGTTTTAGTTTCGCATTTTCCTGATTTTTGTGCATGAAAATATAAGAAAGAGTTGGGAAGTAAGTGAACAAACACGTCCTTAAAACCGCGTTATTTCTTATAGAGAGTAGAGACGACTTTATGAGTGTGGAATGGTCATTTTTAGAAATAAGTTTCTCTATTTTATTGTTTTTTTGCACCTTTGTTCTTAGCAGTATGGCCGAATGTGGAATGGTTATTTTTAGAAATAAGTTTCTCTATTTTATTGTTTTATTGCACCTTTGTACTTAGCCGTAAGTATTGTTTGAGAGAAGGTTGTAAAATAAAGTGATTAAGATAAATTCCCAAATAACAGATGTTTAGATAAGATAGTTTAGAGAATAATTTGTATACGTGGGAACGAAGTATGTTGCGGGGTGAGAAACCCAGGTCGTAAGTAAGGATCTAATTGTATGGGACTAGAAGAGGCATTCCCTATTTAACTTCGATGTACGACGGACGTCGGTCCTTTAACTCTGTCAATTTTTTCTAATAAATACTCACTTTAAATTAACCGCCCCGTGATTCCTTAATTATAACAACTTAATAAACATTTAGTATCCTATCATATATAATTACCGATACTACATGAGGATATCTCTATTTCGGAAACCACTGTTTATATTTAAAATTGCTGCTTTTTTATTCAATCTTTATACCGTTGTCGATGATTGAAAATTTGGTTCCAGATGTTAAGGGCTTGTATATAAATAAATATTTCGTACTAATATGTATTCTAAAAATATACCAGTTAGTTCTAACTTATCAGATACAAAATATAACTCCCACGTGCTCATATTTTCCTCTAATTCTTTACTCTTTCCACGCTTAATTGAGTGTAATTTATTATTTTAGTCAGGTCTCGGTATGGCTTGTCAAATAATATTAGCGGAAAATATCTTCTCAGTAAATAGATGGATATTGTTCGAGACAAAATAGTCTCATATTTGTGTGACCTTCTTTATAAAGCAGTTTAGTTACAAATTATATTCTTAAAAGTTATGTCATGAAGATTTCAAAGAGATGAAACAGGATTTTTTTTATTTAAAGATTTTCAATTAAAAACTTATATTTTCAGGACAAAAATGTTACGGAAATATAACTACACACATGCCTAGTTAACAAACAAAATAATAATAAAAAAATTCCCATCTTCAACTGTCTATGGTTATTTTTGTTGAATGTAGAGCGTAGTACATACTTCAAATTAACCGACTACAGAACGAAGTTAAGCCATTTTAGCTCTAAAATTCTTAAGTATAATAAATACTTTCTCATATACATACGTCTAAAATTACACATACAGATCTTGGAATTATTCGTTTTCACTGCTTTGATAAACGAAGTACATCTTCAAGTACGATATCATTAGTAAAACATTTTCTGAATAAACAAATTTGTGCAAAACAAATTTGTGAGCGATAAAACGATTTTAATAGAAATTCGAATAGCCATAACTCATGCAAGCATATTTGTGTGAAATGTATTGACAAAGGGCCGCTTTGTTAACTTTAGTACAAATATTTCGGCACATTTGTATGGGAAAGCGTTTTAAATATCAATTACGTTGAATTATGTTTTTCAACGTTTGCTTTATGTTGTTCCAGGATACAATACGTTTCACTTCAAAAATATTGATATTTTTGTAACAGGATACAGCTATACGATTATAAAGAAAACTCTATCATTGTAAAAAGCATAAGTATACTAAATCGGGTTCACTAACTTATCAGAAAATTGCAATACAATCAGATTTTGTAATTACAAACAAAAGCCCAAAAATGATTTACATTGAATCAATCATTGAGTAATAATAATTTGATTAACTAAATACGAAATAAAATTCGATACATCAATTACAACGTGCACTTACTCAGTTCACACACGGAATGGGGAGGCAGCGGGGAAGGGAGGGGGAGGCGGGGGATTAATATAAATTAATTACCGAAAATTTCCATGTCTGTGATGATATTACAACTCGCGCCATCCGAGCCTTCATTAATATTATGGCAATGAAATATCGCATGCGAATTAAATCGTAGTAATTAATTATTATGTGCTGTGTTCTTACTTTAATGTTTTATGCTTATAAAATCGGATCGTGGGTATGTGTTTTTAATTAACAGAGATGGAACGTTAATTTGTTTGTGTAAAAATTAATCCTTTTATCAGTTGGTCACAGTTTTATGTGTGAACCGAACGGCTGGACCGATTTTGCTAATTCTTCCATTGTTGTATTTCCTTTTGTTTGAAAGTTTTTATAAAAAAAATGAAACATGTGATGGTTCAGGTTCAGGTTCTGGTTGAAAAAACTTCTCCTTTTAATAAACACACCACATAGGTTAACCTTAAAATTCTTTAGTAATAAAATAACACCAAGGAACGCATTAAAGTCTAAAATAAATATTATTAAAGTCCACTCTATGAATTTTAATACATGAAAATTGTGACTAAATTATTCAATGGAGCGTAGTAGAGCTTATGATTCTATTAACATTTTACACAAGCAGTTTGCATTTATAATATGGGAACAATTTTATTGTAATATCTCTGCTCTGACCTTCCCTTTAAACAAAAGTATTAGTCTCTTTGGCTTTATTTATTCAAAGGCTTACCACTTGCAGGCCAGTAATATAGCTACTTGGCAACTCTTTTTTGTTCAAAAACCAGTCGAAAGATTATTCTTCTCTAGATTTTTATTCAAGAATGAAGTTTCTAGAACGATGAAATAAATCCTACTAATATTATAAATGCAAAAGTTTGTGAGGATTGTGTGTGTGTGTGTGTGTTTGTAACTCTTTCACGCAAATACTACTGAACCGATTACAATGAAATTTAGCACACATATAGAGGGTAACTTGGATTAACACATAGGATATGTTTTATTCCGGAAATCCCACGGGAACGGGAACTATGCGGGTTTCCCTTTGAAAACGCGGGCGAAGCCGCGAACGGAAATCTAGTATATTATACAGGGTGTCCCAAAAAGTAGTGATGAACGGAAGCAGGGAGGTAGAGGACCTAGAGGGCTATCCGAATCACCCCCATGTATATATGTTATGCGATTTTTCGTATTTTCGGAGTTATGACGTTTTTTTCAATTTTTCACCTATCGCCGAGTACCATGATATTTTCACTCATGGTGACGTCAATTATTGCGGAAGATGCTTGATTTTTTTTTTGTGTGCTAAGCTGAAAGATAGGCCAATTCAGTATGGTAATATTTACTATCGTTAGATCTTTGAATGGAATAAAAAAAAGAATTAAATGCCAAGAAAGATAAAATTACCTAGTATGTCCACCACTTCAAGGGCCCGCAAAAAAATAAAATCACATAAAAAAAGTTTTCCGTTTGGCTTTAAAAAACTTGCTCTATCTATCAGGTAGCTACCCTGAAAATTTCATTTTATTATTCAGAAGGCTTCAATCGAAAAATTGAAATCTAAATGTGGTAAGTGTAAAAATTGAATTAACATGATGATTAATAAAAACAAATTAAAACCAATAACAAGGTGTTTAATTACCAGAAATTTTTAAAATGACCCCGCTGTTGCTCAGTGCAAGTGCGACATCACCGTAAAAAGTTGTCTTTTAAATGTCTGAATGCCCTTTTATCATTTTTAATGGTTTCTTCTGCTACTATGAATTTCCGGGTTATTTCGTCCAAATTGTGGCAGTCTCTCGTCTTTGTAGTATCCCCACGGAAAAAAATCAATAAGGTTTATGTCCGGGGACCGTGGAGGCCAGGCTAAATGGCAAAGATACCCTGAAAGGTAGATTGGTCGTTGCAGCCTGCGCATGCGCCGGTGACGCCTGCCTTAAAGCCTGGCATCCACGGTCCCTCGACCTAAATAACATTGATTTGTTTCAATGGAGATACTAAAAAGACCTCGGCTTCTTGAGAGAATGCCACAATTTTGACGAAATAACCCGGAAATTCATAGTAGCAGAAGAAACCATTAAAAATGGTAAAAGGGCATTCAGACATTTAAAAGACAACTTTTTACGGTGATGTCGCACTTGCATTGAGCAAGAGCGGGGTTATTTTAAAAATTTCTCGTAATTAAACACCTATTTATTGGTTTTAATTTGGTTTTAATGATCATCATGATAATAAAATTTTTGCACTTACCACATTGATTTCAATTTTTCGATTGAAGCCTTATGAATAATAAAATGAAATTTTTAGGGTAGCTACCTGATAGATAGAGCAAGTTTTTAAAAGCCAAATGGAAAACTTTTTTTATGTGATTTTATTTTTTTATGGGCCCTTGAAGTTGTGAACATACTGGGTAATTTTATCTTTCTTGGCATTTAATTCTTTTTTTTATTCCATTCGAAGATCTAACGATAGTAAATGTTACCATACTGAATTGGCCTATCTTTCAGCTTAGCACACAAAAAAAATCAAGCATCTAACGAAATAATTCACGTCACCATAAATAAAAATCTCATCGTACTCAGCGATAGATGAAAAATTGAAAAAAATGTCATAACTCCGAAAATACGAAAAATCGCATAACATACATGGGGGTGATTCGGATAGCCCTCTAGGTCCTCTACCTCCCAGCTTCCGTTCATCACTACTTTTTGGGACACCCTGTATATTATGCGAGAGTGATGAAATAGATATATTCTTACAGCCCGAAAATGTAAGGATGTGTTAGGATCTTTAGATCCCCGACTTTAAGAATAGCGTTGAAGCATGGTTTTACACTTTGTAGCTTAAAAGTGTACAATAAGTAATAATGCCGTTATTTCTAGTAGCTTTAGCACAACTACGAGTAGTTCTAGTTTTATTTCATATGCTTTAGTTTTAAGTATGCAAGCATGCTAAAGCAAGCATAGATAGGTATATAGTCTGCAAGCATGCTAAAGATAGTAGATAGGTAGAATTTGTGTCGTAATCTTTACACTTTTTAACAGTTTATGTGCAGAAGAATGCCTCAATTCCAGCAGTAATTCTAACTTCAAAAACATTAATTTTACAGCGTTTTTAATCGAAATTCGCTCTCGTAAAACTGCGCTGTTTAATCTATAACTATTTTTCAATTTAGTCTCGCAATATCGGTTATGAATTTCGTCTAGCTCACTCAGCGATGTACGTGCTCCAAATATATTATTTCGGGGGAAAAAATTGGAATCGAACGCACTAAATATAAATATCTTGAATTGTTGCGCAGAACGTGGTTCCTCCAGATATTACCGGCTGAATATTTGAGGATTAGCACACTTTCTTATATTACGTTATGACGTTTGCTATTGTTCGTTGATTTGATTTCGAAGTAGGTTATACATTATGCGTGGCTAGATTTTAGCGGCAAATAAGAATATAGATGAGTCATTTATTAAGGCTCTGTAATAATAATGTCTCTGTATTATAATACGATAAAGTAGGTAAGTTTGCAGGCAATAAAATTTGGCACCATAGGACCGATTTGAAATACCTACTATCAACAATCTACTGAGTTTGAAGCATATTTTTTATTACTTTTTTATCGTCAAGCCAAGCCTATAAGTAAGTTATGTCTTATAGTCTAGGCAGTATAGGTTCTAAATATGTAAAATTGAGTATATTCTTCGAACTTGAGTTGAGCACGCGTCAAGGAGAAATAGGTTACGCTCGTCCTAGGTTATCTAACTTGAGATCACGTTCATAGAAGCATCAAATAATTTACTTTGTAAAGGCTATGTGAACAATATTGTGAAGAATAAATTTCAAAGGATTTACGCATACGTAATAATTATTATCCGTAAAGAAACTTTCAAAACATTCTAGTTTTCCTTTATGGCTGCTTGAAATATTTGTTCCAAGTTCTTATGTTAAAAGTAATAAAATAATACGGAAAATTTATGTCCCATATATTTTTATAGAATTAAATACAATTTATAAACATTGAAAACAAAATGAAGACAACAAAATAATTATGAATCGGGTGCCACCTTTGCAGACTACAAAATAAAATCATGTGATGGGATGAAATCCAGCGTGACCTTACCTTCCAATAATATCCAATTGTTTCTACAAGCTTCAAATTCAAATACGATGCATTTGTTTGACATACCATTACACATGTCCCAAACATATTTGAGACGGGTACCAGACGTATCACGAGGTCTGAACACAAAGCCCTAATGCAAATATAGCCTCGTCATTCGTTTAAGAGAATTTATTCATGAAATTGTATTGCAATGCATGTTCCGTTTTTCTTCTAGTGGAATATTAAATGAAGGCAGACAGGTGGATAGTGAACTGTGGGATAGATATTTAAATAAGAATGTTTTTGATAAATATTTGGCAAATTAGAAATGTATTACGTTAATGCAGAACCAGTTGTTGTGTTAGTGTATTCTTATTTCTGAAAAAAATATGATGTGATGTTTTTAGTAACCGGGTGTTCAAATATGATGTATGATATTAAAATATTATGTGTAAGAATTGTAAAAAATATATTTTATTGGCTACACGTAAGATGTTTTTCTTAGTTACAGACAAAATAACTATCTAGTAATTGTTAAACAACTAACATTAAGGTTTGTTGGATAGCATGTGATAAGTGTCCAAAAATGTTTATTCTTTCCCAAATTAATTATTGGATATTTCGTAAAAAAAAAAACGTATTTACAAGCCTCTACATATAACAAAAAATCCTATTCCCCAATACCTAAAACAGAAACGTAACTAGCAACAACATCTCAGTTCCAAACTAAACTCGTCTATGAATGCAATATTGATTGAGATTCCAAATATGTCGTGTAGCTCGTGGTATATTCGAGATTATCGACCAATTCGCATGATACTTGAGGCTTGACCAAATTGCATGTAGATTTACACGACTTGAGACATATTGTCTACACTAATATTATAAAGAGGAAAACTTTGTTTGTTTGTTTGTTTGATTGTAATGAATAGGCTCATAAACTACTGGACCCATTTTAAAAATTCTTTCACCATTCAAAAGCTACATTATCCACGAGTATTATAGGCTATATATCATCATGCTAAGACCAACAGGAGCGGAGTAATGCGGGTGAAACCGCGCGGCACAGCTAGTGTTTTATAAATGAGTAGAGCTAGCAAGTAAGGCAAGAAAGTAATTTTGCAATTGTAATTGTAATTTTAGCGAATTGTTTAATTCTATACGTAATCGTTTCTCATAGGTCTCATATGTACGTATTCATCGTGATTATTTCTCATATCACTACATAGTATAAAACAAAGTCACTTTCTCTGTCCCTATGTCCCTATGTATGCTTAAATCTTTAAAACTACGCAATTTTGATGCGGTTTTTAGGGTTCCGTAGCCAAAATGGCAAAAACG